>JAYDZE010562461.1:0-12549 GCA_034509125.1 Monilaria moniliformis | reverse complement strand
GAAAATTCGACCATTTCCTCTTGTTTAAAGATGCAGATGACGACGATGATAATGAATACGACGTTGATGGGATGTCCGGATCGGGCAATTCTTCGGCCTTCGGATGCTGTCTGAAGTTAGCAGTAGCCATAAACTTGAACCGTAAAGAAATGGGGGGAAAATGATCTTCGACGAGAATATGGTATCCGTTCGTTATGGATTGCTTTGCCCGCAAATGGGACGTATTGATTTTGAAGAAGATAGAGAGAGAGAGAGAGTGATGATTCAATATTTTGATGTCGAGGCGTCCATGGAACTGTGGAAGGATGGTGGAGGGTTTTGGTGGACTTACCCCGACCTGTTTTCTCAATTTTCGATATTATTTCTGGGATTTTATTTTGTTAAGCTTTTCAACCACGAAAAGTGTGGGGGAGAAGAGAGGGGAGACTTGTTAATTCACAAACTTCTGTTACGGCACGAGCAGGGTCGAACAAAAGTTTTGAAAATATAAAAGGACAAACTTCTGATATAGGATCAAAATATAGTATGTAAATGAATGTAATTTCAACTCAAATCTTGATTCGTGTATAAAATAATTCAAATAAATTTTTGTCTAGTAATTTTTTTGAAGCAGTTTTTGTCAAGTAAAGACAACTTTTTTTGCTAATTGAGTATATAAAAAGTTTTGTTGTGTTATTAGAATCAATCTTCTCCAACTAACCGCCATTAAGTGACCACCAGCAGCCTTTTGTTCATTTTTTTGGGTTAGTGAGCTCGTTTAAATTTAGAAAGTAGATTTAAACCTAAAAAAATTGGTAATCAATTTTATTTTATTTCTGAATCAAAATTATTGCGATCAAACTGAACTACCAATTAACATCTAAAATCATTTCACAAAAGACAGAAATTTCAAGTTCAGAAATAAGTGAGTGAATCGAAATTTAAAACACAACATTTGAAAAACACTCGACGAATTTAGAAACAAACAAATAAAGCACTTATACCCATGATTTAAGTAAATACAGAATAGTAGTTGACGCAAAAGTTATTTTAAAAACCTGAAATCTCTAATAAATAGTGTTTTCAGTTGTTTAGGATTAATTAAAAAATGTGTTTTGGGATGCGAATAGAATTGCCTCTGTATATATTGCATTATTAATTTATTTGTCTACAATTGACTATTATTTCTACTCGATTAACCACTCGTCAATTTCCACGATATAGTATTAAATGACCAAATAATTCAGAGGCAACATAGGCAAAAAAAAAAGACCTGTTTTCTATCTAGGCAAGAATTCCCAACTAAAATAAAAAGGTATGTTAAACAATCAGCTACTGCAAATCAGCTTTAAAATATGAAAAAGGTGATGACTAAAACCAACATATGATGACTCTAGGACTAATTCCAATCAAGAGAGGGGATTGTTATACATTACTATATAAGTAAGATCCGCACAAAAGCAAGATTAGTTGAACCTGCATGTATATAATACGCAATTTGTGTGCGGATTCTAGAACTAGAACCACCCTCATTACAGCTCTGACAATTAAAATACAGACAATAATCATTCATACAACAAAAATGTATAAGCCAATATTACTCAAAAATTTAAAAAAGTGTATCAAACAACAATATATATATTTATATATATTTGTGGAGTAAGCAAATACACAAGACTCCCAACACTAAACTACAAAGCTCACAAAATCGAAAGCAGGAGACAGATGTTCACCTAGACATCTACAAACCATTTACATCCCCGGCCACATAACCTCTAATCCATAGGAGGGAGATAGCAACTTCTTTACACAGGCAACTATATAAAGCATTATATATCTGCATCTCATCTACAGGTCAAGTAAATGAGTTTATGCAGGCATGAAGCTTCTGTTCCTAGTAATCTACTACGACAAACGATATGGTTCTTAGTTCTAGGATATCAAAATTCCAAGGGATCACATCCTTCACTATCAGTTCACATGGACTCAACTTCTATGTTACCTCAATTTGGCAATGCTAGGGAAACTTGATATCTTGCACCTCATTTTAATCTTCACCATCCTCTTTTAATGGTAATGTCCACAGGGGCTCCCATGTGAAAATGCATTTCAAGTTGGAGAATACACACAGGTATCAAAATTTCAAGACAGATTCACAACGAGCAATCATTTGATTTTTCATAATCTGCTGGAGGGCATTCCTTTGAAGGCACAATCTGCAATACCGGGCACCAGGATCAAGAAGAGAACCAAGAGTTTCTTTTCATAAATGGACTTGCAAAACAGTATTCAACTCTACACATTACTTGATGCTTATGTGATCCATCCTCTAAAGCTATCTTCAACCTTTTTGCTCGAGACTCAGAATTTAGTGTACTTTGATTGTCTTCTTCCAAAAAATTCTGACCCGTCCCCTCTGTAGAAAAACCTAACAATGTCGATAAAAATGATGATATAATAAAGAAAAAGGATGATCTATACAAACTGATATGGACTCTTTCCAACTACTACAAGCATTTACTCACTCACATCTCCACATGCACGCGCACAAATGCAAAACAATTAACTGAATGGGAGGGGGGTGAACACTGGATCTTATTTTAGAGTGGAGCAAATATGGTTTTTATGCATTAAACTTCTGAATTTGTTTTTGATCAAGAATCAAAACCCAATTCAGTTAGGAAGCAAGTAAATTGGGTGCAAATCTATCCTCTGTCTC
Source organism: Monilaria moniliformis (assembly GCA_034509125.1). Lineage (NCBI taxonomy): Eukaryota > Viridiplantae > Streptophyta > Magnoliopsida > Caryophyllales > Aizoaceae > Monilaria > Monilaria moniliformis. The sequence goes on along the minus strand of JAYDZE010562461.1, from coordinate 9,851 downwards.
TTTTTTAACCATCTGAGCAACTCAAGAAAAGAAGTGGAAAAAAATGCCATCATTATCATTCCTCAAAGAGCAGAAACATGTATGTGTCGATGCATGAAGCACAAGTTCAACTCCAAAGATTTACCCATAGTACAGAGCATAAGATACAACTTTTAACTGTTTCAGTGCAGCAGGTCACTCGCTCTTCTCTCTTTTTGCCAAACAGGGAACAACTAAAAGTAAAAAATTTGGAATCTATGACACATGGTTTATTCAAACATAGAAAGCAATTACAAACAATGTCATCATACAATATTTAACTATGACTTTTACCATAAAAAATAGAATTCTTAGGTTGTATATAGAATAACTAGCGCCCGTTCCATTAAACGTTCCAAAAAAAGCACCATTATGTTAAGAACTTGCTATGTCTAGAGCCTAATAGCATGAAAATGGTAAAATGGTTAAATGGCCCTTTCTTTCCTCTAACCAATAGGGAACAAATAAAAGTCAAAAGCTTTAGAATCTAGGTCGCATGGTTAAGTTAAAGCATAGAAAGCAAATTCTAAATTGCCATCATATGCAACATACCACTGACCCTAAATGTGTTAACATATAAAAGAAAAAGTTGTATACCAAACAACTTGCACTCATTCCATTAAACATTTCAAAGATAGAGCCACAGCATTTCTGGAACTTGCAATTTCTAGAGCCCGATAGCATGAAAATGGTAAAAGGCCAATACAACATTTGTCTAATGTGTTCCAGTAAAAGCTATATCGCATAAGGTTAATGTTACTTTCCGCACCAAACAAATAACTACTTACCAATTGTACATAAGGGTCAGAGGATTATGTGATAGTAGAGTTAATACTTGAGAAATTCGGTCACCTTTTTCTGAATATTGAAACATCTATTGTAGAGAAAGTTCATATGTTCCACCATACACATCGCGAACAAAGTCAAAAAAGGAAAGTGGAGAGAAGAAAAACCTAAGGATGCTTAACTCTTTTGAGAAATTCATACATAGAAACTGATGAGGTGGAGGACTTTAGTTTTGTAAGCTAAAGTGGACCCATAAACATATAAAACATAAAGCTTACTCACAAGTAGATTATAAAATCTGCCTTTTCTTCCGTATATATGATTTTCCATCATCAATTACACTTGTCATAAGCAATAACAGATATCTTTATGCACACAAAAGGAAATTAATAACAAATAAAGAAACACTTGCATAACAACCGGAACAAACTCATCAAGAATTTAATAGTTCAACTCAACAAAGAAAGGCCAAGTTACGGCAATGATGCTTTCAGATTACCTCTACTTAAGTAAATTATGTCCTGTGAACATGTTTGTGTTCCATGAGATATCATCCCTTCCCCTTGTTTCCATGTCCTAATAAGCTTCACAGATGTGGGCACTTTACTTAGTGATGGATGACAGTGCACACCTCCATGCTTGGAATGGTGTGTCCTCTTATTCTCAAGAGAAGCATGGTAATAAGCTGAAGTACTACTATGAGTAGGCCCACCAGCTGCACACTTACTCTTTTGCCAATATCTATTACGCGAAACATCATACTGGCATAAGACAAAAATAATAAATATATTTAGTTTTGTACAGTTAGCCCAGCCCAGGGATTATAAGTCAACAGCATTAAGTTTCATGAACCTGATTAGAAGCATTGATCAAATGCTTCCGAGATATATTTATGTCTCTCAAGTTGTGCCCTGAGCATCGTGCAAGCACAGATTTTGATCGGTACAGCTGTTCAACAAATGACATTTCCAAATGATACAGATAGGAATTGTGTTTCTCATTTGTCCATGCTGTGCATTCATCCTGCGGCCAGGGAAATTGAGAGGCAAATGTAAAAACATGTATGGACTCAAAAGAATACCAGCTGTGACCATATTACATACTAATCAAAAAAGCTTTTAAAACACCAGCTGTTGCCTATAACATGCTAATAAGACCAAAGCTTTTAAAATATAATATTTCATCAAAAAGAGATAAGATATAATATATAGTACTTCTTACATTACCGCCAAAGGATTAATGTACATTAGGGAGCCCTTTTGGTGTTTATAGATTTGGAGAAAAAAAATCCCCTTACACCAAATGGATACTAAAATGTGTTTTCATCAAATATTGAACAAAATTAGAAATAATTTCCATTAGGCTCTACGTCTAGAAGTCCTAAGCCGCAACATTTTTATTCTAGAGTGCAGCTAAAGACTACTTCAGCATCTACTTTCCCTTAGTAAGAACAGAATACAGAAGATATTCAAACAAATCTTGATGAGACCTGTGTGGCCAATGACATATTAGAGAGAGGATTATTGTCGCCGGAGAATAAGGATATAGGACGAAACATGTATTGACGGCTAACTTAAACATAACATTGCAGTTCATTTGATGAATCACTAAGTAACAAAAAAATATAGTAAGACTATGCCAACATAGACAGCCTTAGAATATGAAACTTGGCTAATATACGTGCATTCATGCAAAAATCTGATACCATCACTGTCCAACACAAAGAACTGAGAATACATTTATAGCGTCAAGGCTTGGTCTTAAAATTTAAAGCAGAATAAGCTAATATTACTAGAAATTCAGTGGGGCCCAGCTGAGTTACACCAAAAGCCATATATATTAACTGATTATCAGTTTCATTTTTTTATTACAATAGTTCAGTTTCAGAAGATAAAGGATAGTTTTATAAGTGAAACTCGAAGAGTCAACCATACTTTACCAGTTGATTGTTGTTTCAACCCATCACTAGATGATAGTATAAATTTGGCCATCTTGTATATCTCGTTTGTGTCCAACTGGGCATTTCTCCAACAACCTATCACTACAGCTCTTTTAAGATATCCAATTAGTCTCAAAAATCCATATTACTTAAATGGTATTGCACCCCATCCAAAATGACACCCATATTCCGCATAGAAGACCTTGCCCTTGCTAACACCTTCACTGTAACTTAAATTACATAGTTAAACAAAATGTTCCTTCAGTCAGTAATGGATTTCAGCTCTTCCTTGTTTTAGTAATTTAATAAAACACACCTAGCTCTGGAAGACGCATTCAATACTGAATACCATACCAATCACTGAATACAATGATATTGAGGGAATGAAGTCACCCTTTTTCACAAATGTCTTTCTTTAAATGGCTAAGCCACCAACCTTTCGACCCTTTCGACCCACAACCTGGCTCAAACGTGACATGTAATTTCAAAAAAGATGCTATGCTAAACTCTAATATATATCATGTTTAAGCTTCCAATCTGTTATATCAGACATAATTACCTGTCTAATATCAATATATCATAATCACCAAGTCAATTTCAGGTTTTTTAATAGCCGGAAAGGATATATAAATTTCTCTGAAAGAAAAACTCAAAAGCTTCCGTAAAAGCAATGTTTAAGATACATGGACAGTGTTCTTTAACAGTCATGTCATTTTTCTCATTCCTTATCGCAGTAGCATAATTCAACACTAAAAGTAATTTCCTCCTTCATATTCCATACAGACCAATTATCACAGAGCGGATATTGATTCCTTTCCGTTTAGAAATTATAAAATCTACCAATGAGCTTGCCTCGCAAGCAAAAATCTAAAGATGTCACGGAATATTGACGAGTAACAGCCTAACTTAAGCAACATTTGCCTAAACAAACTACTGAGCACGGGATCTCCTGCAATTAAGCCTCATACACTAGTGCATCGTACAGCCTCAGAATCGAGAGAGAGAGAGAGAGAGAGAGAGAGAGAGCACTATCAATCGGAGAGTTACGGAAATCGAGAGAAGAGAAAGAGGAGTTACCGGCGTCACATTCTTCGAATCGCGAACGGGATCCTCGCAATTCTCAACGGTCAAGGACGATGCATCCGAGTTGGACCGAGCCAAGTGGTGGTCGCAAACTGTATCGACCGGCGCCGGCAGCGGAGGCTGACGGTGAGTCTCCGAGTCCAAATTTCCTTCCATGAGCAGATTGTAGTGATCAAACAGAAGAAAAATATCTGGGAAAATAAAAGGAAAGGAAAAAACCCTCGGCTAAAATTTGGAAGAGAGAGGGCAGGGCGACTGGGCGAGAGAGGCGGTGTGAGGGAAAGTGATGGCTCCACATGGAAACGCTTTTACACGTGTCAACCGTAGCAGTTGAGTGCCACGTCAGACCGAGGATGATAAATATCTACAACAACCAACGCCAGCCAGATATTTTCTTCCAGTTTGTCTTCACTTGCCTTTTTCTTTTTCTCTTCTCATAGTGTGTGAAAAATTATTCATGGTCGGATTTCAAATTTGGAACTATCCTTTCTTAATCACGGCTCCAACGTTAGGCTTTTGAATTCAGAAATGACTTCAAATGATCCTGGAGCCTAGTGGTGGCCTCCAATCAGAGTTCCTCTGTTTTTGAAAAATCGAAAAATAAAGATCGATGTAAAGAAACAAACCAAAATAAATATCATTTTTTTGACGCTAAAGATGAAAGCGTATTACATTGGATATTCATCTTCAATCAACCAATATCAAGTGAACAAGAATTGTAATCTCAAATTTATATCAAATATGACCCGCGTTACGTTTTCTGTCTAAAAAAGATAACATGTATTTCTATTTATTCTTTTATTGCTAATTAGGCAAAAAGTCATCGTTTTATCCCATTGTTTCTCTTTCTATTAAACCAAAATAGGAAACGGAGTCGGAAAACTAACTCCATACTTCGCCAGATGCTGGCAAGATTTCTCATTGCCGCAACAACGTGGCGTTGTGTCTCTCCCAAATCTTGAAGTATCTCGTCATTATTTTAAGTATTAGAACATAAAACGACTTTGTTTTTGTGTCATGTCATCTCAAAAAAATTACACAGTGACATCTGTCAAGCTAAGTCGAGATTTCGGGAGCCAAAAAATGGACGCATGATATTTTTAATACAAAATCGATAGCTTGGGATTTAATTAGATATTTCTTATAGATCGAGACATTTTTTATAAAGTGTATACAATTTAGAATTAAAGTAATATTTATTCTTTTTTAATTAAATTTTTTAATTAAGACATTTATCTATTTTTTATTAATATTCACCGTAGAACTTCATGACCTAAATACTGAAAACGATTCATAATTTATATTTTAAAATAAGTTTTTATTTTAGTCCATCACACACACACACACACACACACACACACACATATATATATATATATATATATATATATATATATATCTAAAGTAACAATATTTAAACAAGTTTAGATATTTAAATGAGATTATATGTTGATATAGTGTTCTTTAATAACTATATATATATATATATAATTATTTCAAAGTTTTACACATTTATAATTGTTCATTTTAAATTAACTTTTTACATATTCTATATCATATTAAACTCGTGTTGCAATCTTTGTTTCAAGATGCATATTGCATATAATTTTCTTAAAAAATAGTATTTTTTAGAAAGAAAAATTAATTGTAAAATAAAGAAGGAAAAAAGAAGTTTTTGCTTTACATAATAACCGCCAGCTATGCTATTAATTAAATGCAATTTTAATTATGTTAATCTAGTCTAATTTTTGTATATTTATAATAAGCCATGATTTTTTTAAAAACTACAAAGTTGCCATCCATTCAAATCAAGTAACACCTTCTTAGTATAGATATTTATTAGACTAAATACTAGTGATATTTTTATCCTATTATTTACATATTTTTAACCTTACAGCGCAAAAACTCGTCGAAGCCATGCGAAATTTAGCCGGATTCTACCTGCGAGAGGTCTGGAGATCAGAAATTTAGCGAATTGGAAGGGGGTAATAAGTTAGGGTTTCACATAAATGAGAAGGAAGACGTAAACTCTACGGTAAAATGGGAGGGGTCAGAGGATTTGGGGAATTACTACATGGATCGGTTGAACATGGGGATTCTGCTGAAATTAGCAATGTTTCCAAGATGGATGTTGAAGGACATGTGAATTTGCACGGTGAGTCGCTTTAGGGGAGGAAATGAATGAAATTGAAGGTATTGAAAGTGGAAGCGAGGTTGTTGATGGCGGCACCAGGATGAAAAACGGTGGTGGTAAGCTTGAGAAGAGTGGCGTAGTGTGGTGGAAGATGCCAATGGAGTTTCTGAAGTACTGTATACTGAGAATGAGCCATGTTTGGACTGTCTCCGTCATTGCTACTTTTTGGGGAATTTTCCCTTCTATGTGTAATTGAAGTTTGCTTGAGAATCGGAGTGGAGTTGACAGAGATGGCGGTGGTTGGGCAGGAGGAGATGGCGGCGGAGTGGTGCCGAATTAACGGAGGAGATGGTGTTCGCAGCATGGAGGGGGGGGGGGGGGGCGTGTGGGGGGGGTCTTATAGGGTTTAGGGAATTATTATATTTTTTAATTACTTAGGCTTAAAACAGCGTCGCTTAGCCGTATACATCATCACATTAATACATGTATGTGTTCATTGCTCATGCACATCATCAAAAATATTACACGTCCACATCATTTTCACAATTGCCAGAAAAAATCGCGGCAGAATAATTGCGAATTTTCGAAACTTCGTGATTTATTATTTAAATTTTGAAAGTACGGAATATACCAAAATTAACCAAATTTCATAATTTTAAAGGAAATTATCCCTTTAATATATAAATCAATTATGTTATAATTTTAAATATTAAAGAAGACTCAAAACAAATTTTTGATAATTAAAAGTTAACATATTATACGATAAATGTTCACATACAACCAATCAAGCTGGGTCGAAGGTGATGGTGTTTTTCTCTATCATGTAGTTTAACCTCTCGTAATGTACTCGTTGAATGCTCTCGCAGAATTTTGGATTGTTTGGGGATCCTTATTGTTACTCGGTGATGTTGGATTCGTCTATTTAATCGGGTGGTATTTCTCATTCGTCCTCAATTATCAATTTATCATATTATGTAGAATAAAAAAAATATGATATATTTGAAGTTATCTATATATCAAATACACTTGGAATCTCTAGTCATTGCACAACAAAATTGGAGAATCCCATATATTCATTTAACCTCCTTTCTTTAGCTTCTTAGATTTTTTTGAAATTCTTTATTGTGATAAAATCACGCCGGAAAATGTGATTGCCGAAAAATGATATGGTAAAATATCCATGTATTCATGAGAATGAATGTCCCGTGAGAACAGATATTGCTCTTCTTGAAAGTTACCCATTAGAATTAGATTAGCTCTGTACGTTAGGTTGGTATCCTTAATAATGGGATATTAATTATAATCTCTTATAGAGAATGACAAATCATCTTGTTTCATGATTACATGAAGCGAGATCGGCCACTTTAGCACTGATTGGTTTTTTCTTTGGCATCAAGTCACTTTTGGGCTTGGCCATCATGTAAGAATCTTGAATTTTCCAGTTTGATATATACGAATTGGGGGTCTGCCTAACCCCTCACCCCACCGGGGTGTTTTGAGGGAAAAAAAAACAACATAGCATCACCATAATGGGCAATAGATGTACCCTATATACCTATATAGCCCAATAATGTCATATTAGGACATCCACCTGCACAATATATAGGCATGATATTTAAAATCTTATAAAATATAATTATCATTGTAATTATCAAATAATTTAAATATTTGATATATAATATTATGATAAATAAATAAAATATTTAGTTATTTTTTTATATGCCTTATATTTATATAATTTCAAATCTCTTAGCTTTTATGGAGAATATATACTATAAAAAATTCCATAATGCATACAATATATGCGAGCTATGTTTTTGTTTTTATTTTTACTATATCTTATTTTCATTATTTTTCTCTTATTTGATGGAAATTTTTATTTTCTTTTCTAAAATTATGAAAGAAACACACCATTCATATTAAAGGGGGAAGCAAAAAAAGAAGTTCACATCACAGTATAACTAAAAAAAAAATTGAGTTAAACATACATAAAATTATTCTTTTGAAGGCTAGCTAATTACTTAAGTATGTCTTCTTATTAGTGAAGTTTGAACTAACCCATAGGAAAACAAATCATTTAAATTATTAATAAAAAAATGAATTATTGTTTGATAGTGAGAAAAATAAACTCAGACAAAATAAAATGAAATATATCATTTTGCTTATTTCTCCCACAAACATTATATACATATATAATTTTAATTTTTATAAAAGTTAATTAAATAGTATACTTTTGAATTTGTGTATATAAATATATATTTATCATTAATTATAAACTATTTAATTATTGATAAAGATAATTAACATTACACATTATTATCATTATATCTATTGGTGCCATAATAAATAAATAAATATTTTTATACAAAAACATTATAAAATATTTGAAGTCATATTTATAATATATAACTAATTATTCCTCAATAATTTAGTATTAAAATTATACAAATATCTCTTTCAAAAAATTTATTTTAAAATAAAAGATTTATAAAATGAACCAATATATTTTCCTTCACCTTATTTGTATTAAAATCTATATAATTGAAAAACATGTAAAATAATAATACAAAACTTTAGATCTTACTTTTTTCTCTTTAAAAATACAAAAAAAAACTAAATAAAAATATTAAAAAGAAGAGAGAAAAGCAAACGTCGTCTGATTAAGATTAATTAGATGGGAGAATGGAGAGATTTTTTTTAATTCACAACTACTATAATTTATTCGTTTCAAATCTATTTTTAAAAAAAATTTACATCAAATTTAAGATATTGTTATGATATTTTAACCTTAGATGCATATTGGTTATTTTACATCAATCAATTTGACAAATTTTTAGGAAGAATCAAAATAGAAAAAGGAGAAGATTACTAAGAGAGTTCGTTGAAGAAAAGTAAAGAGAAAAAAATTGACAAAAAAATATTGTGATCACCATTTTATTTAGTTCGCGTTAGTATTATTTCCTTTAGTTTGATTTTAATACCTTAAAGATTGTGATTGACATCGGTAATTTACAAATTACATAAAAATTAAAGTTCGATTTGTTCATTTTCTCTATAACTTCAACTAAATTAATAAAATAATAAATTGAGCTTTGACTTTTATATAATTTATAAATTAATGATGTCATTAGTAATTTTTAAGGTATTAGAATAAAATTAAATGTATAAAACAAAGTAAATAATATTAATATTGACCAAACGAAAACAGTGCTTACAGATGGTGTGCTCATAAGATATATAGTATAACATATAGATGGGTTTTCTGAGAAAAATAAAAACAAAAACATAATGTTGGATCGTATTGGCAGTGGCTTAGTGATATGTATTTCTTTTCTTTTATAGAGCCCACTATAGAAGAGCGGCGATAAATAGAATTGTGTATCGCAATATTTGTGAACGGCGTAACGGTAGCATTCTACTTCAAAATAAATTATTCTACGTCCAACTATATAAATTACTATATGTCAGAATTATACAAAAATAATTAATGTGCGATATGATAATCTGAAGGTGATTTTGAAGCAATGATTGAATCTCAATGATGTAGTGTAGGTGGTCCTTGCTGTGCTGTTCGTTGACTCAGATTGTGTTTTCACCTCATAAATATTTATTCGGGATATATCATGACTAACAGACCAACAAACAATAATCAAGTAAACCCAATTATTGACTCTCAGTATAATATATTATTATAAATAGAGATTGCGTGTTTTTTTCTCTTTTTGGCGATGCGACCAATCCGCCGTTACTCAATCTTTATTTTCTTCACCAAAAGAAACAAAAACAAAAAAAGTTTGTTGTATGTTTACTTTAAAGAATAAAGATAAACTTACATAATATGTATATACATAATGCCCCTAAATTTTGAATCGAACCGGACCGGTTTTATTT
>JAYDZE010562450.1:0-12553 GCA_034509125.1 Monilaria moniliformis | reverse complement strand
TAATCGAACGTTTCGTATTGAAAATAACCATTCTATTAAAACTCGTTCTTACATCCGTTTGGTCCTATATGTACATCGTGAAGAGGCCTATCATTGAGGATGTTACACTGATTTTATATAGTTATTTTGAAAAATTGCTAAAAATTCCAACCCTATTTCACGGAAAGTGGTTCTATATTGGAATGCGTGATATAAATTGGCATATTTTATACCTTGTGTGGAAATATAAAACATAGGAAATGTAATTCCATTCATACCATTATTTTATGAGGCGATTTCTGGACTAGCCCATCAAAATATTTAAAACTAATAGTAAGCCACGAACTTAGAAAAACTAAATTATAGCCGATAATTTTATTTTTCTGATGAAAATGCCCTTCAACCTATTTCTCTCTCTGTTTCTCTTATCTCCGTCTTCAGCCTATTTCTCTATATAATTCTTATCTCTCTCTCTTCAACATTGTCCTACTACTGCCAACACTGCCCCGCTGCCCTCGCCGGTGTCGCCTGCTGCCACAACTGCGAAGTTCTAAGGCTTTGAATTTGTGGTATGAATTAGCCAATTAATAACTTACATACAAGACATAAATTGGCTGAATTATACCATGCATATCAAACTTGCATGGCTTGGTATGAGCGGCTAATCATGGCGCTGCGCGCGCAAGTTTGGTAAGCTTGGTATAAATTGGTTGAATTCAACCAAGCTTATCAAACCTGCACGCGCAGTTCCAAGGCTGGTTGCGCGCACGTCTGCTAAGTTGGCTGCGCGCAAGCATGGTAAATCATGTATGAATTCGGCCAATTCATACCATGCGTACCGAACTTGCGCGCGTAGTACTAAGGATGGTTGTGCGCAAGGCTAGTATGCCTAGTATGAATTCAGTCATTTCATACCATGCTTACCAAACAAAAGTAATAAAAAAATTCTAAGGTAAGAACTTTTACTCCAAAAAAAGATTTTGTATAATTCACCCACTTCTTACCATCAAACCAACAAAGCTCTAAGACCACACACAAAATAGCAATAACCACGATTCCAGCCAAGCATCAACAAAATTTGAATAACCACCAATTCCAAAACGAATTGAACGTATGCAGAAAGTGTTGAGCGGATGATCAAATGAATTGAACGAATGCAAGATTTTGATTGATTTGAACTATAAAAAAACTTCCTACAACATTAATCTATTCAAAAATTACGAAAAATAAAGAAATTTTGAAGATCTAGATACGAACGTGGCTAGGATTTTGAGGCCTCGATGAATCGCGGTCGTACGCAATGCAGAGGGGGAGACGCAACGACCGATTTGCAGGTGAATGAGTAGGTGAGGCAGCCTAATTTACACAGGGGGCGCAGCGCAACAATAGCGGTTGCGCGTACGGCGGTGAACAGAGGGGAGGAACTTGCGACGATGGCGTGAGCGGCAACTAGGGTTTGCTGATACTGTTTAATAGTGAGACGGCGTGCGGCGGCGGTAGGTGGGACGGAGAAGGGCTTGTGGTGGTTGGCTGTGGTGGGAGAATTAGGGTCTTCTTCGTGTTGAGAGAGAATGGGAGTATAGAGAGAATTTTGCTTTTTGTTTCATAAGTCGGAATGAGCCAAACTAAAAATGAGAGTGAAAAAAAAAAAAAGTAGTCAATAGAATTTGGAAGTTAAGTGGTATTTTCGTCTAAAAATTCAAAAATCAGTTATATTTTAATTTTGACTTTTTTAATAGACTAGTTCGACATATTAACACTTATTTCAGTCCTAAGTTCATTCCATTTATATCTAATTCTATTTTTTTACGCCTTAATTTAAAAAAATAAATAAAGTACAAATCTCCAAATATATTTCAAAGTTACTCATTTGTTAATCATATCTTGACCTACCGACTTTAACTAATTAACATCAGCATTATAAGAAATTGAAACTATACAAATATATTCTCAAACAAATTCTTAGGTATTCTATAGCTAAAAATTAATTTGAGTATAATCTTCTTAGGTATTCTATAGCTAAAAATTAATTTGAGTATAATCTTCGTTAATTTGATGTGAAATTGTATAAAACAACGTGTTTTATGTTCTCGACTTTCAACTTACTCCAAAAAATGTTCTAAATTTTCGTTTTTTCATCAAATGTCCAAAATTTTCAATTTCCCTATAAAATGTCGTTCCATACAAAATTTGGTAATGGAAAGCTAATTCGTCTCGCTGGAGTTTAAGGTGGAACGTTCCACCTCAACGCATCAACAACATCGTTTTAGCAAAAAATAAGAACGATTGAAAACTGAGATGAAGCAGCTTTCAATCATTTTGTATAACATGATATTTTATAGAAAACGTTAAAAATAGGGGACATTTTATAAATAAATGAAAGTTGAGAACATTTTTAGAATACACTAAAAATTAGAGTCATAAACACTATTACCATAAAATTAATTTATTTCAATACTACAAGCTCAATTTAAAAATCAAGCTCACAATGACATTTTAAAATTACGTTATATTAAAAATTTATCAACATATTTAACTGAACATCAAGCTACGCCATATTTTAGAAAATCATAATAATCTTTCTAATACTTGAAACTTTATTCAAGAGATAAATTGAAATATTGTCCTACAATTCAAGAATTAACTGAGGATGGTTCACGTTTATTTATAAATACACGTGGAGCTTCTAATTCGGATCGCCGAGTATTTGAATTGCCCTGACCCGTAACAAGGGGACACGTGTATCCAACACGCGCACACACTGCAGTGCATTAATAGAACACGAGCAAGAGATCGACACGTGAATTTGCATATTATAAACGAATCCAATTAATATTCCCATCACCTACTTTTTTATAGTTTTTGATTTTCACCATGCAAATCTTTTCTGAACAGATAAATTGATTGCAATAAATTTAAATAATATTAACTGGAATAAAATATTTCATTTGTTCATGAAAAAGATGTTTATTTTTTTATTTTTGTCCGCTAACAATCATTCGATAATATTATTAAAATTTGTATTACTAAACATTAGATATATTTATTATGAACAAAGAGAACATAATCTTTACGTCTTTCTAGATTGGTAAAATAGTGATGTGTATTAAATTAATAAAGAACCCCAACTAATAAGTTATATAGATAGCGTAAATAAGTTAATAAAAATAATTCATGTATCTTAATACTAATATCCAAATCTTAGGGTAATTTATACTGTTCATTACTAGCACTTCATTGACGTGCACAAAGCGATAGTATTCTCTTTCTCGGGATGATTGTTGTCTTCTTTTCTTATACGACGTACATATAACCAACGTGTCGTATAATATAATTATAATAAATTATAGGTTATTTAACAAAAAGCCATACCCAAATTTTTAAGATGATTGGAAAAATGATTTGATGGGAATTTTTCACATTGGCATAAAATATGATTTTTATACTCTTGCCACATCATTCACCAAACATCCTGGTATTCAGCATGTAAATTTTAGGGATAATTGTCATTTAGATCATAATTTTTTCGTTGATTTCTGGTCAATTCCATAATTTTTAAAATTGGAACATAAAATAATAACTTTTGACATTTTCTGAATTATCCCACATATCAAAATTTTGGTGAAATTGGTGGTGACGTGTCAGCCGAAATTTCCGACGTGGACAAAACGTTTGTTCTTCAAAACGATGTCGATGAGATAATTGTCATTTAAATCATAATTTTTCGTTGAATTCTGGCTGACACGTCACCACCAATTTCACCGAAATTTTGATCTATGAGATAATTGAGAAAATGTCAAAAGTTATGATTTTATATTCCAGTTTCAAAAATCATGAAATTGACCAGAAGTCAACAAAAAATTATGATTTAATTGGCAATTATCTCTAAAATTTACTACTAAAGTGTAAAGTGATATCACTACTGCAATCACTTGTATCATAGTCGAAAATCAAATCATGTTAAAGTTTGTCATTTTTAAGCAATTAACCATAAATATTAAGATAGCACATGTAACAATCGGCTTCAGGTGACTTGATGTAAGATTCTCCATTCATTGGCAATGTATTACAAGACCTCAAAATCCAAACAAATAGTCCAAAATCAAATACCAAATTGTCATGACCTCCATTGCCACTCAAGAATTAGGAAAATCGAAATAGACTCTTACCATAAAATATAATCTCATTAATCTTCAACATATTTTTTGGGGGACTACTTTGCAATAATGCAAGAATTAAAGGACTGGTAATAAAATAGAGTCGGTTAAGATTTCGGCAATCCAACCACTAATAGCAATTAGCCAAGACTACTAACATAAATATGTCTTTTTTCTGCGTAGGTAAATTTTGAAAATAAAAAAGAAAAAAGAAAAAAAGAGTCAATCGGCTTTTTACTGCAAAACGGTTTCTTTAGGAAAATCCGACATGCAATTGACTTGTGTGAAAAAATGCAATCTTTTACGATGATTATCACCTTTTATTCGCTATTTTTTAGTCTTAAATTCCTAATAGAAAATCGGAATGAGTTTTGATTGAACTCTACATGGAAAAGGTAAACCAAAATCTTATTAATTTAATGTTTTTCTCTCACCCTCTTTCTGAGCAGCATCCTGTATTCTTGTCTAGAGAGAGAAACACAAGAGAGAGGAAGCGAGAGAGAGATTATCCATCATCACCCTATTGACATATATTCTTCTCCGAATTCCCTAAACCGGCAAAGAAACTTTTCTCCGAATTTCTCCATTGATTTCCCATTGAAACACATTAGTTTTTGCTTCAACCCTTTTTAGCTTTAACTAGTTATTCTCTGATTAGAGCATTTTCTTGAAGTAGATTGCAAACATCAAGAGATTATTGTTTAGGTTTCTTGGGAAGAAATTGCAGTTGATCATCTGAATTCAAGTTTTCTTCGATTTTTCTTCAGTTAAATTTATTGAGTCAGAACTGATTGAAAAAGGGGGGAGGGAGAGAGAAAAGAAAAGGAAGCAAACTTTCCCATCCCTTGAAGAGTAATCCAATATTTGGTGTGTGGGTGCCATCAAAATCGAACCTTTGACCAAGAAAAGGAGTAATCTCTCTCATTTGGGAGAAGGGTTTTGTGAAAATTTGAATCGTTTTCCATTTCTCCACCATGACCAAGAATCCAGTGTCTCTGGATAAATGGAGGGATTATTTCACCACTGCAAATTCCGATATTTTCAGCATAATTGAGCATGCAATCATGGTTGCTGCTTCTGATTTCCCCTATG
This sequence comes from Monilaria moniliformis, assembly GCA_034509125.1. Taxonomy (NCBI): domain Eukaryota; kingdom Viridiplantae; phylum Streptophyta; class Magnoliopsida; order Caryophyllales; family Aizoaceae; genus Monilaria; species Monilaria moniliformis. The sequence continues at coordinate 7,325 of JAYDZE010562450.1, read as the reverse complement.
ATTTCAAGCTGAAGAGGGATCGGATTGCTGAGATGCTCTTCACATGTAGAGTGACAACAAAGTGCTTAGGCTGCAACAGAGCTGAGTTCTGTGTTGCATATGATGATTGTGTGAAGGAAATTGGTGGTGTTGGTAAAGATTCAAAGGGGAGCAAAGTGAGAAGCAATAGTAGAGGTGGAGAAGAAGATGGTGGTGATGATCTCAGAGAGGTGATGGAGATAAATGTCGAAAATCGGGCTCGTGATCAAGATTATGATGATGCTGAGGCACTCACTGATGAGATTGAGGAGGAAACTCAGTTTCTTGAAGAGGTTGCAAGGATCAAAGAGGTTATTGATCAGAGAGAAGGAAAGGTTGTTTGCTTGTTCTTACTATGTTGTTGTTCATTGTTGGATTTTGATGATGGAATTTCTTGTTTTTGATCATTTCTTGAATTTCGATTGATCTTGTGATAGCTATGATCTAGTAGTAGGTTGTGTTCTTGAATGATTATGAGAGAGAACTGGTAGTTTTTATCCATTTGTGACTGATAGATTTGTGGGAGTGATTATTTGGTGCAAATGCTGAACTAAATTGCTAGTGTTATTCATTTGTGACTATGGTATATTTGTGGGAGTGATTTATTTGGTGTAGATTTGAACTAAATTGCTTGCTAGTTTTGGTTTATTTGAGGTTTATGGTTTATTTATTAGAGCATGTTGTTTGTTGGCAGTCTGATGAGGTGCTGTTTGAATCACTGAGGCGGCTGCAGTTGATGCCGTTGTCTGTGGAGATTCTTAAGGTTTGTTAAGATTCTTGTTTTCGATTTTTTTGGAGAAGTGATTCTGCATTGTTGTGATACAGATTCTAACTGATTTTGTTTCTACTTCAGACAACAGAGATTGGGAAATCTGTTAATGCTCTGCGTAAGCACGGATCAAAGGAGATTCGGAATCTTGTTAGGCGACTAGTTGAGTAAGTGATCTCGTCTCTTAGCTGCATTGTCGTGCTGGCTTACTTTTTTGAACTTGATTTACTTATTCTAGATTGTGCTGCATTGATTATTAGATAGCCATGATTTTAATTATTATGTTACATGTGGTGGTCTCATTGCTCGGTTCATACTATTTTGGCCTTAAAGGAATGGATTTGGTTGACAGTTGATGCAAGATATTTAATTTCATTGATGAGTGTTGTGATCCCTTCCCCTAAAATTCAGGGACTGGAAACTCATGGTTGACGCGTGGGTTAGTGCTACGACAGCCATTGCAGGTACTTTGACCTAAAACGGCTTTGCTTTTTAAAAAGCCGGGAATCAAGAATCTTGGTCATTTGTCTGGTTTGGGGATTTACATGTTATTTGCTTCTTTGTAGGTGCAGATTGCACGACTGAGTCTGCAAAAACTTCTGGCGTTGAAGAAGAGGAGGAAGAAGAAGGGCTTCCGTCTCCTCCTCTAGACGAAGGAGCTTTCTTTGCGGCTCCTACGTCAATGGAGTGGTCGCAGGTATCAAATCTTTTCCGTCTTGTTTATGTTTAGAAAGTTCTCCAACTAAATGCTTTGCACGTTGACTGACATGGCCTTCTTTTTATAATCTTGTGTCAATCGCGATTCATGAAGTTCTTTGACGGCATGGATGATGATGGAAGTGAGTAATCATTCCTTATTGCTCGAATTCTTTCTGCTTTTGCCTTATGCTATGCGGTTCTTTATTGAATTCCCCAAGCGAGATTCATGATTTGATACGGGTTGTTGTTCGACATGTTTCAGATCTTCAAAACTGTGGGGAATTCAACAAGAACCAGAAAAATGGCATAATGCGAACAGACATTCCCACAAGGAAATCCAAGAGTCCAAACGATTCAAGAACTCCTCCCAAGGACTTCAAGGCTGGAAACCGGAGGAATCAAGAATCTATGACGAAAAAAGAATCTCCTCCCTGTAAACCGAATACACCAGCCAGGCTGAAACCTCCCAGCAATGGAACGGGCACCAGGAGACCTAATCCAACAGTGAAACCAAATGGTAACTACGTCTTTAAGGCCCAGCAAAATGACACAATTCAGAAGAAACCGCCTCCTCAACAACAAGAGGTATTCACTCTTTGCACAGATAGTCAGCTCGTGCTAAGAAATTTCAAATCCTAATCTCTGTATTCTTGTACCAGAAGTTGAATCATGTAAACGAGGCTTCACATCAGATGAAACTAGAGGATGCTAAGAGGAAGCTTCACGAGCGCTATCAAGAAGCCGAAAACGGTTAGTTAGTTAGTTAGTTAGTTAGCACAATGTACTTTCCTATATATGTGATGTATATTTTTATTTAATTCGGGTGTTTGTGAATTCTGAACAGCCAAGAAGCAGAGAACGATACAAGTAGTCGAGCTGCATGACCTCCCAAAGCAGAGTCTTGGTCGAGGGAACCAGCATACGAGGCCGGGCAACCACCACAGGCAATGGGCGCAGGGCCGGTGGTAACTTTCATAATCCCCTAACCATAGTTCTAATAATCTTGAGTTCCCCTTCCACCTTCCATGGTGAGTGGAGTGGAGTGGAGTAGTGTTGCTAACCTCCCGGTCGCTCTAGCATCGAACGCCTAGGAAAATGGACTCCCCAAGTGATATAGATGATGTAGCATAGAAACATTGTAGTTGATCATTTTCACAAGAGCGTAGCAATGTGCTTGCTATGGAACATTAAATTATGGCCTCCTTTTAGATTTCACTTCTTGATATATTCCCTTTTTTTTATTATAAAGAATTGGGAGGGAAATTTTTGCACATAAATGAAGTACATTGGACTAGTACACTGTTTTAGGACCTTTTATCGAGCTGAAAATGCAGATCGTCAACTTTATATTTTCACTTTAGCGAGTTCGAATTATAGTTTTTCTACACATTGGAGTGGGTGAATTGCGAATTGTTTGTGTAGGATTGGTTGAACAATATTATTGATCTATTTTCTTTCCCCTCAATGTGACAAATTTTTATTTAAATATAAAATCTAAATGTTGATTCTGTAAGAAATGGTCCAATTCCAACATGGGGTGCCCTAATTTAGGGTCCACGCGCATGAATTGACCAATTCTTGTCTTGTATGATGTATCTATTATAATCTATGAATTATTCTTGACGCAACCACGCTTCCATTCCCAAATTCAATGTAGATAAAAATAATCAATTAAATATAAAACCCAGCAAATTTATCAAGTTCTATCCACAATGTGGAAAAATGCACTTCACCTGTTGTTGGACTATTTTATTGAAATTTGTATTTCACGTGGTTACTTGCAACAAATTCATATAAGTATAAATTATATAATAGGCATAACGAATAAAATAAAATGAGACTATTTGACAAATGAAGGATGCAACAATTTTATAGTGGTCCCAATTTCATTAACTGCCTACAAATTTTGACCAAAATCACTACTTTGGGCATATGTTGCAACACTTCTTCAAGAGTATTAATTTGGTTTTTCGATTTTCAATATTATATTCAACGGTTTACCAGCTGTGACAACAGAAAGTAGCTTTTTCACTCCATTTTCAACAAAGTCTTTTGGAATTTGCATCTTTCAAAAGCTCAAGGCTTTTCGTAGTATAATTCCTTTTTGTCGTTTCGGTAAAAAGTTTTTCTGTGCAAATACTTTGATAATATTGCCTAGTAATATTTGAACAAGTAAGAGTTAAATATCCACACATTTAGGCTAAAGTAAGGTATTTATGTTTTTTTTAATCACAATAAAACAAACTACTATTCAACATCATTCGATTCGACGTTAGATTTCACATCTATAGTAGAAAGTCAGTCGGTGGTCCACATATGTTAATGCCAAATTTCTTATTCTTTTCATTCATGATATGTATACCACGTTTGTTTGACCGGCATATGTCTTAAAAAAATAGTTGGTGGATATCTTTTTAGTAGATGAAAGAGTATTACTAAGGATCTCACTATTTAGAAAAAGTATGAGTTCTTTGTAAATAAGAGGTATTTGTAAAGTTGAGATATAAAGTAAAGTGTGAGGTCATGTCCTAAAAATGAAAGTGATATACTTTTCGTGAATGCCAAATAAAACAATTGTTATATACTTTTATAGACAAGGGTAGTACTATTTACTATTTACTATTCACTATTCACTATTTACTATTTTTAGTTATTCACGTATTTTCATCCAATGGTGGAATTTGGAAGAAAATAAAAATAATTGCTAATAATGAAGATTAATATGGAAATTATTTCGGGGAAGGTAATTATTCTAAAAGTGAAACTTTAATTCTAATTGAAACTCAGTTTGTTATTCAAGGGGGGAATTGATTCCCCGATGTTAATTGAGTCAGCTCATTGGGTTTTGGATAAGTCTTATTTGGGTTGCGGGTTAATCGTGTGTGGGCTAATCGGGTTGAAATTTTATTGGGTTATAAATTTTCAACCATAACCCTAAACATTCGGGTTTCGGACTAGCCCAACGGACTAATCGAGCTAAAAGCAAACCTCAAAAATTAATCTATGTATTTTTCTTAAGAATTATATATTTATAATATCTAAACATATACAAAAAATAAAGATATAAACCATATGACAAACTTAAATTCAAATTAAAAAACTTTCCAATAAAAAGTCCAAGTTACATAACATAATATTAATGATAAATTGTTCAAAAATAGTTTTGCATCATAGAATCAAAGTGTCTCAAAAATGAATACAAAGTCTAAATACTTGAATAACATTTTTCTTCTACATCATAATCTTTGAAGTTTCAACATGATTAGTCAATTCAAACTCATACTCTTCAAACTCTTGACTTTATTAAAAAATTATAATATTAAAATATAATATAGTTTGATAATTTATAATTTTATAACAAAAATAAAATCTTATCATCAAAATATATATGCAACCAATTACGTGTGCAAAGAAGAGCTTGCATTTTTTGGAAATGAATTTATTTATATATTTGTTCAAAATGTGTGCTCTAATACGAAAGGAAGATTCTGATACCATCGTTATTATAAGAATGCTAAGCACATCACACGCCATCATAGCAAGTTCTCCGAAACGTGATGCATAATATCTCCAATGCTTAATGAAGAAAATTATTCATATTTATAGAATGTAAAATATTAATTGGAAAATTTTGGAATATATACTTTAACTCAAACAAGATTAAATACTACTAATGTAAAAACTAAAAAAATGACAACTGATAAGAATATCGTTGGATAATTTTTTTTAAAATGAATGATTTAACTTAAAGATGAGGTATTATGGATCTTGACATGATAAAAAAGCTAATTTAAGAATTATAAAGCTAAAATGAAACACAATTTTGTTTCATTAAATTTCAAAGCATGATTTAGAATTCATAATATTTGTTATAGTAAACTTGAATTTTCTAATTCGTTTATATTATTATAATATTAAAATATAATATAGTAATCAATTTTATCAAAATTATTATTGATGTGTCAAATCAATTGCCAAACAAGACGGAAGAATATGTAATAGTTGCACTTAGGGCTACTAACCCATCGGGCCAGCCCATCAGGTTCCGGATTATGGACTATTTTGGTTACAGGCTAATCGGGTGCAGGCTAATCAAGCCGGAATTTTATCGGGTTAGAAATTTTCAACCCTAACCCTATAAAATTAGCGGGCTAATCGAACTAGTTCAACAGATTCGGACTACACTAACATCCCTAATCTAGACAAATAAATGTTAGAATTAAAATATACTATATTTTTCAGCCATTTTATAGAATTAAACGAGCATATCCAACATTGATCACGTAAAAATTCAATAGTAAGTATAAAAGTTAAATTTAAATCCTGGAAAATATATACCCTAACTATCGCCAAATATTTTTTGTAAAAGAAAATCTTGAATATTAACAATGATATGTTAGATTAATCTCTACGATGATAATCTGAGATAAGAATTATGAATAATTCGAATGCGGAAGCGTACCTATTCATGTTGTCGGTGAATCTGAAATAAGGTTGATCGTCTTCCAAGTGATACGTACAAACCGTAGAGAGAAAAAGAATGTGAATCTCGTTTACTACGTTCAAGTTAATAGGAATGTGATACTGTCAGTATATTTATACGTTCACTTGGGGACCATAACTCCATATTTAGAGAACAAGCCCCTAAGGTTTATTATAACTTTAATTTCACCCATAAAAAGAATTGAAGTCATCCAAAATGGTATCTGCACAATAGTCCCCAAACTTTTATAAATGATCGTTTGACCCCGTAATTATATTATCTTAGTAGATCACATAATTGGGTCGTTCAATAGATAGTCATTAATATATACAACCGTTAGACGAATATGTTGGACCATATTATAATGTTCCAACAATCTCCCACTTAGGCCAACATAAAAGTCTTCAAATGGTTGTTCATTACTGAAGTTGCGCGCTTACTATCTATATCAATCATTTCACCGATCTGGTCTACTAAACATGTTAATATGGAACTAAAGAAGTTTAAGCCATATGTAGACATGACCAAACTCATCAGTGATCACATATATCAACACATCTAGCAACACAAATTAAAATATGGGTGTGCAACATGGAACTTACATGCTATATGATCTCGTGTATGCTTAATTCCAACTAGTCCTCTGAAGTCTTAAGTTAGATCATAAATATCAAAGTTTATTTCAGAGTAACTGAAACCAAAGTAAATGAAGTGTTCACTCAATGACAAAAAAGAAAAAAGAAAAAAAAACAAATGTCATGACACAGATGAACGTCAACTCCCACTAAATCGAAGTATCACAAAGTTGCAGACCTATGTGAAAATCATGCTTATGAAAGACCAATGTCAGCAAACCTTTAGTAAAAGGATCTACCAGCATGGAAGTTAAACCAAAATATCTAATAGACAATTATTTACTCTGAATTATATCCTTGACAAGGAACTTTATGTCTATATGTATAAATTTCGAAAAGCTCCTATTGTTGTTATTCGAGTATATGACTGCGAACTTATTTACACAATATAGTTGAAGTGGCCTTTCAATACTGTCTACAATTTGCAGTCCTTTAACTAAGTTCTGCAGTTATACTCCATTATGTGATGTCTTAAATTAAGTTATGAATTTTGCTTCTATAGAAGAGGTGGCTATAAGTGTCTGCTTAACACAATTCAAAAGAAACAACCCATTTGGCAAGCATAAATACATAACCTGACGAGGATCGATGACTGTTTAGGCATCCCACAAAATCAAAATCAAAATCAAAATCAAAATACCAAACACTACAAGAAATATGCTCATACACTACACTGCATAGACTACGGTTTTTTGAATAAACCGTAGTGTTTTGTCATAGA
>JAYDZE010562439.1:0-12554 GCA_034509125.1 Monilaria moniliformis | reverse complement strand
TAGTCCCACCATTAACTTGAATCTCCATCAAGTGTGCCTTCTTTTGTTTCAGCCCCTTCATCTTCCTAATCTGCAAAGTGCAAGCATCATGTAAGTATAGCACAACCACAAATGTCAAAATGTGAAGATCTTTTTTCAAATACAAGATTAAGTCGAGATACATGTCTCCAGGACCCTGCTCAAACAAAAGACCCCATTGAATTTAGTGAGTTGAGGAGGCTCAAGACAGAGACCTGGGTGTGAGCCAATACACGGATAACACAAGAGTATTTCTTCAGTTTCTCCAGCTGTGACTGGATGTCCTTCTTTCCCTCATCAGTCTCCAATTTCTTTGAATACTTGGAAAAGGCCTTCTTCTTGGACTTGCACCAGTTCTTGTAAAACCTCCTCCTAATCTCCTCACTGAGATGCTGGGCCCATACTGTGTTCAGGCAGCGAAGACCACGTGGAGTCTTAACATACCCAACAACACCAACAATAACCATGGGTGGTGTCTCAATGATGGTAACAGCCTCACATGTCTCCTTCTTGTGAAGCTCTGCATAATCATTTTCAAATTAGTTAAGATATAGGCTTTCTAACACTTACAGTAGGGTGAAAAGTAAAGAAAGCAATTGACAAGTGACTGATACAACATGTTTAGTCTACAGCACAAGAACCTACGGATTTGCTAATAAATTTCTTGATAGATTCCAATGATATTATACATGTAAGAAACAGTAAAAGTAGAGAAAAAATCCAACAAAAGGAGATCTGAATGCACGATGTAATACTTGATCCAGGTTTCTCCACATCTCGGACAATGTGGGTCATTCCAGCCTTGTATCCCAAGAAGGCTGTTAGCCTACAGGGCTTGGTTGGGTCATCCTTGGGGAAAGCCTTCACTGCAATTTTAAAGAAAATTCAATGAAAATCAGATGTTAGACAAACACAAACTAGATAAAGAAGTTCAGAGAAAACGTATCATGTTATTAAATTTATAATACAATATACATCTGGTAAAGAAGATATATATGTATAGATATATATAAGGTTAGAGAACTATGATGATAGCAATCAAGCGTAGACATTGAACGCATAGAGCACCAACAGGAAAATGGTGAGACATTCGAACTACCGAATCTTATTTTTTGATATCTCCGATCACATTTCAATAATCTTATCTCATGTAATCGAACATTTTACACGAAATGCTTTACAAATGAAAGATTAACATAACAAATGACATACCCTTTCCCTTGTGGCGAGCAGCCCGCTTCCTCGGCAGGAAACCGAGGGAACCGTGTCTTGGGTGCTCAAACTTCCTGTGCGACATTTTTCGCCTCCTTTACTCTGAAACGAAAAGAAAATCAGATTCTAGATGAAAAAAGAAAAACAGTTCCGCTAACTGATCCAGCTCTAATAAAGACAGCATTTACAACCATATGTGCTCAATTTATAACCTATTTGTTCAATTCAAACCGTCGTGTTTTATTTCGGAAAATAAGCATTGGGATTCAATTCAAACCTCTAGAGAAAAAATAAAATAGACAAAGAACATAAAACTAACTGAGCAAATGGAGAGATTGTATTGCTCATCAAATGAATATAAAAAAAAATACTTTCTTTTACAATTTTCACTAGACGTATCAACTGCGTATTGGAAATCTGCATCAAAACATCAAGCTGATATAGAATGAACCAGATGCAAATCTCTTGGGAAAGAATGGAAGCATGTGAGAGACGCAGTGAGGAGTACCTGAATGCTGCTGCGATGGAGAATGAGGCCTCACCCCTAAAGCTAAAACCCTAATTCGCTGGGCTCTATCTATTTATAGGCACGCTAATTGCGGTCAGCAGAATAGAAGTTGGGCTTCGGCCTTTTGGTTGTCGGCTAGCAATAATTGGTGTCGTTTCAATTATAAGCCCAATATTTCTGTTGTTTGTGAACACAAAATTGTTTTTTTACGAAATATTTTATATTTCCAATACTTTATACAACGGTTTTAAATATTTTACCCGAGCGTCAACTTTATAAAATCGTATTAGTCATAAAAGATAAAACTGAGATTTCATGTATGATATGAATCGTCATTCTTAACCAGTATTATGGCTTCTCTATATCTTATTCCTTTTCTTTCCAAATGAGATTTATTTAAATATTTTAGGTGATATTATAAAAAACGACTTGAATTTCCTATATGACGAGACAAATCAAGATATAAAATCACATCATTTAAGTTTATATGAAATATATGCAAAAAAGCAAAGAACACTAGTTATTATTAAAATAATCGAAATAAAAATAGAAAAATGACCGAATCCACTTCCAATATTGAATTTTGATTCATTCCACAATTTTATCCATCTTCAACATAATGTCATTTTTATTTTCTAATTTTCAAGTGCTCCAACAAACACACTGCCATATGATGTTTAAAATTTTATTAAAATCTTTCACCCTTTGAAAACGGGATAAATTGAGTAAAGTAGCTCACAAAAATATATAAACTAACCATTTAAATCCCAAGTCACCGATAAGATTATTAAATATCTTCAAAGGGGAAGGAGTATAAAATACAAATTTTATCCAATTTATTCCATAATGAATAATCCTCCAGAGAAAATAAGATACCTTACTCACTCATACCTTTTTGCACCACACACTTTTGTCAATAATAAATCTGAATCATCCATCGGAGAAATCTCCGTAAAGAGAGCATTGCACTTAATTTTCGTTGAGAAATACCTTTTTTTTTATTTGTTTTTTTCAGCTAAAAGAATCTTAACTCAAAATTATCCATTTGGTACTTGCAAACAATTCTCCCATTTCAATCGTGTTAAATACCTTCTTCCATCTAAATTAGGAGACCCAAGAATTCTCCCTTCTCGCTCCCATATCCTCCACTAGGTATTTGATGCGGCGGCCGGCGGGCCTCGCAAGAGGATTTATACTCTATTTTCTCAGCAAAGCTATAATCCCCAAATGCGATCGGTATCACGTATTGTCTCTCAACAGAAATCATCTCTCACCTCTAGAATCTTCTCCTATCCCCCCCAGCCTTTTCCAAATAGATTCTACATTTCACCGTCACAGAGATTTTTGCAGACCACTACATATCTAGACTTGAGAATTCTAACCAAAGAGCATTGCCTCCTTGCATTCATCTTGAAGCCCATTTGCACACCACGTTATATATTATACATGCATTCATACCCTTAGTCATAAATTTCAGGTTAATTATTTTGACTATCATTTCCTCATTCAAACCTGCATTGAAAACCTAAAACCCTTTCTGAACAAAATTATCATATTAATATTTTAATTAAAAATTACGTAATAATCATATATTAGCTTAATAATCACTTAATAATCATATATTAGCTTAAAAATTACTTAATAATCCCTTAATAATCATATATTAGCTTAAAAATTACTTAATAATCATATATTAGATCCAACAAAGAACATTACTAAAAAACAAAAGATCATGACATGCGGCCCTCTATTGTCGACAATCCTCGGCCCACTAGCCCAAAAATAATGTTGCACTTTCTAACACAGCGTCACCACCGCACCAGAGTGAGAGAAAGAGAGCTCCTCCACCACCACCACCACCACCTGCTGCAGCGGCGCCGCCATCAATGGATTTCTCTGCTCTGAATGAAGCACTCGCGTTCAAGTCCTACGACAAGGTCGCAGACATATGTGACACTCTCATGTTCCAGGTAATTTACAAGCATACCCTATTCTACCCTCCTATTCCCCGCTGTAAACCCTAACTTTCTCTCACTACTCTCTTTCATCTTTTACCGATTGCAGGCTGCATCTGAGGGCGTCTCTTTTCAGGAAGAGTGGCCTTACGCCATTCATCTCATCGGTCACATCTACATCAATGACATGTAATTTTCGTTCCCTGGTTAAAGTTTTAAGGTTTTGCGGAGAAATATGTTGTGATTATATTTTTTCTGTCTGATTATGTTAATTTGGTTGCCGTGGTATGCTGGCGATGGTGCCGATTGTGACTGTGATTGTGCTATTTGAACTGTTGCAGTAATAGCGCAAGGTTCTTGTGGAAGAAGATACCGTTGGCAGTGAAAGAGAGCCAGCCAGAAGTATCAGCCGCGTGGAAAATTGGGCAGAGGCTGTGGATCAAGGATTACGCTAGTGTTCATGAGGCTATTCGCGAGTTTATCTGGAGTCCACAGTGTCAGGGAATCATGGCTGCTTTCTCCGGTGAGTCTGTGTGTGTTAACTGCCATTCGTATCAGTTAACTAAATTATTATTCATGTTCTCAGCTATGTGTCTTAGTGAAAAGAATTTAGTGCATTGTTAGCCTAAATCGATGCAATACTACTCATGCATCCAACAGCTCCATGAGCTGTTACTGTGGAGTATGTGGCTGTAATGAAGAAAACTATATGAATACTACCTTCTTGATCCTTCATATCAAGTTATCAACTATGTTTTCTTATGCCATTAATTGATCTACAGTAGAATTATATGCTATCCTGCTCTATTGAGATACATTTGATCTTGTGAACTAGTGCAGATTGTGTTTGACTTCAACTATATTAGCTATTTAGCTACCTATAGTTATTGGAGGTTGTGGTGCATAATCATGGTTTCTTCATGGTTCATTTTTTATGCTTTTTCATATCACTTATAGTCCTTATCTGCACAAGTGTAGGAGTTCCGTAGCTCTTCCATATGTGATGCCAATATCAAGATATTGACATATGATAATGATTCTTGTAGCACTGATATAAGATTTACCAGAAACTTATGTGAATTGGTTTTAGAGTTGGAATGTCTTATAGCTTTACTGGATTATTTCTTCAACTTAATTGCTTTTTAGTGTCCTTTTGTGTGGGATACCTAAAATGAGTATTGCTCTCAAACTTTTAAAGGAAATGGGTTGCCAAGACCAATATTATGAGTATTGGATGGCCTTAAATAACTACAACCAAGCGAACAGGATAAAGAACTAATGTACCTCATTGGATGACGCTATATTGGTAACCTACTTGCAATTTTGATCATCTTTGTCCTGTTTGTCAGTGATCTATATGTATATACAGAATGCACTATGCAAGACGACTTTTCCTTGTGATTAAACAGAGACTTCAATCTTGCATCAAGAGTCTAGATCTTCATTGTACTCTCTCACTCTTTGTTGATTCTTGTACTAGTGTAGAGGAGGTTTTAAAGGACGCTTAGCACATTTTGTATGGTTTTGCTGCTGCATCAACTATGATAGCTGGAACATACTTTTTATTAATGCTTATGTTGAAATTGTTGCAGAACTGTACACCAAAAGGATGTTTGATCTGCTACAATCTGCTTATTCAACAATAAGCATTCAAGATACTGCTCTTTTCCTTGGAATGAATGAGGAGGACGCAACAAATTGTAAGCTCCATTTCTCGCTTAGACAATCACTTATCTGACTTGCTGTTCACAAAGTGTTGTTTTGCATTGGTTAGTTAGATGAACGTTCATTTAAAACAACCTATATTTATTTGAACAGTGACTTCAATGCCCTCCTGCTTTTCTACTTGATCTTTTTTTTTTTTTTCTTTTTCTTTTTCTGGAAGTTTAACAATTGTTTGAATGGTGTTAAACAACCGCTGCTGAGTTTCGTTAATAGTGGGTGATTGCTCTCTCTTTGCAGATGTAGTGCAACATGGCTGGACTGTGGATCCCGCATCCCGGATGCTCACTGTGAAGAAGCAGGCCGTTGTGACTGAACAGAAACTGGATCACAGTAAATTACAGCGGCTGACTGAATACGTTTTTCACCTTGAGCACTGATACACCAAGTCAGATGCATATCCATTTGGTTATTCGCATCTTTGTGCAGCATCGATGGCGCCTAAATTGCTGTGCAGAGCTTGAGCTGTTCATATGTCTTCCATTAATCTATGACTAGTCGATCTTCTGTTGTTGGTAATCTGATATAAATATTCACTTGTTTGTGATGTCAGAATATATGTAGTGGAAAATAAATTTGGGTTTTGAGATTAGTCGCAAGCGATTAGCATACCAAGTTAGGTATTAACCGCTACATTTCTTTATCTATCTATTACATATTAAAAGCTAAGTAATTGACAAAATCAAATATAAATGCCATTTGCCTTGGCTGAGCAGGCGGCCATTCAAAAGAGGAGCCCACGAATAGAGGATATCAATTTAAAAGGTCAAATTTTAAGGCTCGGATTCATTTCTCAATTGCAAGTCTATAATTAAACAATTGCGAATTTGAAAGCTACATAAAATTGGATTATCTTTTGTTATAATCATGTGACTATATTAGTATGTTTTAAATAAGATGTTTAATTATCCAACAAAATGTAATATAATTTTCAAGAGTAATTATATTTGTCCATCCCAAAATATCATTAGTTCATTACAACATACAAGTGATTTTATAATATAAAATAAGGATAATTCCTATTTAAATCATATTTTTTTTGTTAACTTTTGGTTAATCTCATAACTTTTGAAACTGAAACTGAAACATAAAATCACAACTTTTGACATTTTTTTTAATTATCTCACGTATCAAAATTCCAGTGAAATTGGTGGTGACGTGTTAGTCGGAATTTCCGACGCGGACAAAACATCTGTTCTTCAAAACAATGTTGTTGAGATAATTGTAATTTAAATCATAAATTTTCGTTGAATTCTGGCCGACACGTCACCACCAATTTCACCGAAATTTTGATCTGTGGGATAATTGAGAAAATATCAAAAGTTCTGATTTTATGTTTCAATTTCAAAAGTTATGGGATTGAACAGAAGTCAACAAAAAAGTTATGATTTAAATGATAATTATTCCTATAAAATAAATATTGTTGAAGGTATCATGAATAGAATTTGTCGTTTCGTTTTGTTTGCGTATAAATATACCCTACAAATTAAATAAGTGGGCCGATTTTAAAAAGTGCGATCGAGATGACGAACATGATCAACGTGAATTTTACATGGAACCAAAAACTCCCCCACCCCATACTATAAACGTGGAAACAAAGACTATTTATATAATTGATTGATCAAATAACAACTTTTACGCCAAACCCAGAAACATAAATTAAATAATAATAAAAAAGAATGAATAAAATGATAATACGGAGAGAAATTGCTAGGCCACCAATTTGATTACAATTATTAATGACAAATTATAAATATTTTGCAATTAACGAAGGAAAGCTGTATATATTTGATCATTCTTGGTCTATCCGATTCCATTTAAGAAAACCCGCTCTACTTTATCGCTAACAAGATTAAGAGAAATTTGAGCTAATAAAAAAGTTTGACTAATTAGCCTTGTCAATATATATGAGATTCATCTAAGTCGTCTATATATAAAAAGAGATGTATAATCAATCTTCACCGTCTCATATTTCTCATCCAGAAATAAGATATATATAATAGATATCTACTCGAACACTTGTCTCACTCTCATAAGACTTTCTCACAATATTTTCGAAGGCTAAACCCAACATATCATGTGTTAATTAATGATTAATGTGCTTTAAGTTTATTTAAATAACGTTTTAAGAAAAAGAAGGTCGTTCTTTAATTAGACGGATGGGGTTTTTGGAAATAACTAAACTAAATAGTCCCACAATGGATTGTCAAACCTTGCCTAAATTGAAGCTTAATCAGCAATAGTATAATAGAATTTGGTCGGAAATGCTATTCCATGGATGCAAGTACAAACCCAAAAATCAAAATGTAATGGAAAGGGACCCTCCATTAATCGTATTCTATGGAATTTGATGTTACAAATTACGGGATTTGACTAGAGGGTATTTCACGACAAATACTAAATCTAGAAAGAGATTCAGTCATAGACAAAATGTATGTTGGGTTTGTTAGATAACTCGATCCAAAATCTTCTCATGCTTAATATATAGGTTTTGTTTAAAACAAAATTTCCGGTGCGGACAAATGTGTGGAATTACGTACGACCCTTCATCTAACCAAGATTGAGGTTGATTCCATGTTTGATCAATCACTTAAATGGGCCACCGTCTCAGATTCACCAATCATGTCAATTATTAATATTTTACAAGTCGAATCACATTTCTAATCATTTAAATAGTTGTGACGATATTTGTCCGAAAATATGAGATTAGGAAAAGTTACGTAAATTTTCATGATATTTTTTTTCCATTTCTAAGTATTATTTTTTCATAAATTACGATTTTAAAAGATACCGCATCGATTCTCTATTTTTTCTCTGCAATCCTTATCTGTATCGTTCTCTGTATTATTTAATTCATCTTTACAAACGCAAAAATTAAAACCCAAACTCCTATTACCAAATCCCAACAATTAGCTAGGGTTCATCCAATTTTTGTGGATTCTCTTTTTAATCATCAATTAAATCCCAAGGTTAAAAAATGTGATAAACAAGCGAGATGGACACGAAAAATGTAATGCAGTTTGTTTAATTACTCAATTCATTAGTTCAATAGTTGGGGATAATTTTTTTATTTTATTTTTGGAACTAGAGGCTCTTTTTCCGTGACCACTATGGAAATTAGGAAGAAAAATGTGTGAAGAGAAAGTTGTATGTCGAAATCAAATATTGTTTCTCTATTAATTCCAAATCTTTGTTAACTTTTGAATTAATAGACGATTAAATCTTTTTTTTGTGCAAAATTTTATTATTTCAATCTATTTTTCATTCATCATCTTAACCTTGAAATTCAAGGCCCCCAAAATTCGTTGTTGTCTCTATAAGTAAGATGTTTCTGGTTTATTTTCTCAACTTGATTGTATACACGGTGCAGTATTAGTTGTTTGTTTTTGAACTGTCAATTTAAGTGGATTTGGTCGTAAGTTCTAAAATTTATGCTTGTTTATGTGCAATTTCTTTTTCAGTATTATATTTTGGCTAGGTTTGAGATTTATGGTGATTTTGTAGCTTCTTCAGCTTATATTTGTCTATTTTTAATTTAAAGCAAACAATAGTTTATTTAATAATGTTTTATTTTATATCTTGTATGCATTTTCTAATTTATGAGATTATTTTAAGTAAATGATAATTATAGTTTTAAAATTCTAACATGTTTCCAAACACAAGAATCATATTTTCAGGAATTATACTCACTAAATTAATTATTCCAGGAATTATAATCTTAAAAATCATAATCTCAAAAATCATAATTTCAAAATTGATTTTTCTTGACAGCTTTACTTTTCTACTAAACAAACGGGACCTTTTGATTTTATGTATATTGTTTCATAATCCCATGCATTAGAATATCTCCGCCGCTATCGTAGGACCGCCGCCGGTGATTTGAATTGGTTGAAGTGCTGCGTTGATTTCGAATAACTATGCACTTTCTTCATTGTGGAAGTTTCTAGTAAATTATCATAAATCAAAAGCCTCATTAAATTAATTCTCCATTATTAAAAGCGTGTGTACCTTAAAATATTCGTCATCTTCTTTCACTCGTGTATGAAGATTTTCAAAGGAGAATATAGTCAATAGTCATTTGATTTTAAGGCAAGATGGTTAAATCGTATAGAGTTTGAGATAAAAATGAATATAATGTTCTCAAGACTTGAGTTTTGTTTGGGTGATTAATCTTCAAAACTTGAGTTTTCTGTATAACTGATAGTCAAAGTTCCCATTTTTATGAGCTTGGAGCTCTGATATTCAATTTTAGCTAACTGGTGTTTTCCCATTCATCTCTTCCCCAATTTTCGTATCTAGAATATCAAACATCTAAAATACACTATTTTATCAAGATTTTTTATGTACTTTTTTTAATCTTTAACTAGCCAAAACTAGTCTATTAAAAAGGTCCTTAATAAATATACAGATATTGACATTTAATTCCACCGAATAATTTCTTTTATAGGTGAACTTGATGAAATAAATTATTTTATTTTATAACTCTAAGGAGCGTGTTTGACGACTAATTAGCTTATCTCAAGTAATTAAGAAATTCCTATCTATATGTATGATTGAGCTTGTACGATGTTAGCGATTATAAATTAAAGTTATAATTTTTATATATATAAGAATAGTCACTTTTATTTATAATAATAGTAATTTTTATTTATAATAATAATAATTTTTACAATAATACTTTTCTTTTAATATAAATATCACTTTAATTCATAACAAATGTAACAATGAGTTTAAGTCATGGGTCGCATCAGATCGGATGAGAATCGAGTCAGGTCAGGGCTGAACGGGCCGGACCGACCCGCGCGTACCATGAGAGTGCTTGTATGGAAGTTTTAGTTTAATCAATTTCGATATCATTCAATTAACGAAATATATATCCCATCAAATTTAATGCGTTTTAACAAGTGGAAAATTACTCGCGTTAAGAATTTGATGCTCTTATTTTTCATCAATTTGATCGAGAACTTAGAAAAATATTTTGGAGCGGCACAATCATATATAATAGATGAGTGGAATTATCATTAACTTGCTTTTTTATAAATACGTTAATGCTTATTTTTATTTTAATACTTTTTTTATATTACAGTAATATTTTTTTATGAATCGAAGAATTAAGATAATACAAATATCAATTATTCGGATTAATTTTTTGTTAACACATGTAGAAAAGTTTTTGTTTGGTCCCTTATTTCATCAATCAATTGCATCCATTACAAATTACTCCCTACGTCCTATTTCAGATGACCCATTTCCCTTTTTAGTTTGTCTCAATTCAGATGACTCATTTCCTTTAGTTAAAGTGATTTACTTTTTCTCTCTCTTCATTATTTCCACTAACAACTTTTTCTCTTTCCTTCTCATTTCTCTCTACTTATTAATTCATCCACCAACTCCTTCTCTCTCCACTTAAACTCCCTAATTAAAAGCTCTCATAAAATACCGTGCCGAAATCCAAATGGGTCATCTGAAATGGGACGAAGGGAGGATCATTTATTAAAATCATTATACATGTAATTTACCTAAAGTGTTTCTGGATTTATTTAATCGGTAACCATCTTATGCAGTAATTTTCTTCTTCTTCTTCTTCTTCTTTTATACTCTATTTGTTCAAAAGCATAGTCTTGATAATGGACGATACAAGTTTTAGTGTAAAATTGGCAAAATTATTAGAGAGAGAAAAAAATGGTTGAAGGGAGATAAAAAGTGGTTGGAGTACTATTACTGAAGAAAAAATAATTGAAGCAAGAGAAAAAATGGCAAGACTGTCAAAAACTAGACTATTGGTTGTGGAGATTGAGAATCATTTGTAATAAAATTGTGTGGTAAAATGCAAATTTTATTTATATATAGGCGGAATATTATGATAAATATACATCAATTTTTCGTGAAAAGAAAAGAGACGTGCATTTGTTGAAAAAGTTATCCTTTTCTTGAAGTCAACCTTCGCTCCAATAACATTCTACAAAACATCAACTTTTTTCTTTTTCTACGTACTGATTAATGTTCCT
Organism: Monilaria moniliformis; assembly: GCA_034509125.1. Classification (NCBI taxonomy): domain Eukaryota; kingdom Viridiplantae; phylum Streptophyta; class Magnoliopsida; order Caryophyllales; family Aizoaceae; genus Monilaria; species Monilaria moniliformis. The sequence continues at coordinate 1,131 of JAYDZE010562439.1, read as the reverse complement.
CATTTTGTTCTATATGTCGACCTCAGATCGTTAATTTGACAAGCTTAGAGTCTAAAAACTATCGAATAAGATCCACTAAGTATCACTATATCTCTCCCACTAGATCTCTCTCTCTCTCTCATCACCTGCCGCCACAAATTTTACATGAAAATTAATATTTAAATAAAATTTAAAGCTAGTGTTAATAATGTAAAAATGCTAAAAGAAGAAAACTTATACGTGTACGATCTATAGTTAAATACGTGTCTTTAAATACTAATTTTTTTTTTAAAAAAAACTTACAGTATGCAATAATTCTCATAGATAGGTAAACTATTATTCACATGCATAAAATAGTGTCCCAAAATACATAGGACCATTCATACCACTTTTTGGTGTTTTACAATGTTCCTCTTTTAATTTCTTTTAATTTTTATTTCTTCAATTAAAATTTCTAGTGTTTTATAGTTTAATTTTTTATTGTTAATTACGGATCACCAATTCAATTAGGACTTATAATTATTTTGTAACATTTGATTTTAAAGTTTTAGTAATAATTTATTATTATATTTAATGTATATAAAATTTTTAAGTTTTGATTTTTGTAGTAAGAAATGTTAATTAGAGTTGATCATATAATACTTTTTAATAAATTAATATATATTATTAATATCTTTATTGAAAATCTGAACCAGATTGAAAACTAGACGAACATAGAATCTTCTTTAAGACAACTTACACATTCATACATAATTCGCGTAGTACTTATCCAACAGTGAACTTTTGGATAGGATTTGCTCTCGGTTAGGATCCTATGTCCTTATATCTATTACTCTATGTATGTACAAGCTTCTATGCTCTGCTCCTCAGGGGACGTGTGGATCCTTTGATCCGGATCCAACCCATAATTTAAAAATATATAATCGATTGTAATTGATTTATATATATTATTAAGGTCTAGCTTAGTAGTAATTTAATTAAATTTAATTCACATATGAATTGAATTTAAAATAACAATAAATTAAATTTGGATATAAAAATTTACAAAAATATTTTTTCTTTTTTGTTTTTATTTATATATTTTGTGCGTTCTTTCTTTTTCTTTGCTTTTCTTTTTCTAAATGATATATATATATATATATATATATATAT
>JAYDZE010562428.1:0-12554 GCA_034509125.1 Monilaria moniliformis | reverse complement strand
TATATATATATATATATATATATATATATTTGCAAATGACATTTTCATAAATATGTGAACAATCCATTTGATAGGATAATTAGAGTACGGATGTGAGTAGGGGCGATTAACCGGTTACCGGTTATCGATTATACCGGTAATCGAACTGGAACCGACCGATTATTGGGTAACCGATAATTGTATAATAATGCACCGGTTCGCTTCCGGTGTGTATTTTGGGATGAATCAATTTTCGGTTATAACCGGTCGGTTTTCGGTTATAACTGATAACCGGTTAGAAACCGATAGAACCCTTACTTTTAATTGACATTCCTAATTTAATAATTTTAATTTTAACATCCATAGACCCTAGTTCAATTACTCGGCCATTTTTTCACCCTCTCTCCCTCACCGCAGCCGCTATCTCGCCCTCACTGCCACACTCCCTTAATTCTCGTCGGCGATGCGCCGACGCCCACCTCCTTCTCCATCAGCTTGCGGAACCACCGCCCTCTAGCCCGCAGCGTCGCGGATTCCTCATCCTCCACAATCATCGGTGTTGCTGCCCTCTGCGCCGCCGGCCCGCACCACCGCGAACTTTAGCCTAAGATGACAGGTATGTGCACCACCACCGCCTTTTATTCCTTCACCTTTCAATTTTTTAACGATGTTGGCGTAACCTGAAATTGATCTTTGTCTGCAATTGAGTTGCATGATGCATGACCTCTTCTTCTTTGTCTGCAATTGAGTCGCATCGGCATTCGGCATGAGTTGCATCGCATGACCTCTTCTTCTTTTCCAAGTTTTCTTTATTTCTTTTTGTCTGATCTCAACATTAGCTGAGGATTCAGAAGACAGAAACTTGTAATTAATTCTTTATTATCTCCATCAAAGCCGTTAGATATACAGTATACTTAGCTAGAACAAGAAGAATGATCCTACATGTAATTACTATGTTATTTCTCTCTTTATACATGCGTATATATGTGTGTGTTGTGATGTCGTCTGGTTCGTCTGGAGAGGAGATGGATATCTGACTCGTCCTAATTTAGTTCGGATTATACTTGCAAGTGTACAAGGTTTATTAAAGTAAAGGGCAAGCATGAGTATCATTTCTACGGAGACTATTATACTAATCTTAAGTACTATGAACAAAAAATAATCATTATTTAAACACCGATTTCAAGGGATGAAGTTTAACTAAGCAAAAACACAATAAAATGCAAAACCAAAGTTCGATAGAATAAACCAAACACAAGACACAAAGAGATGTGGATAATGGGAAAAAGGGGGCAAATTCTATGGATCCAACAACAATATAATTTATGCCGTTATAATCCTAAATTCTATGTCAAATAACTACTCGAGAAATACTAGGGCAATCACTAATGTATAATTAAATTTTCTCTTGAAGCATCTAACACGTAGATTACAAGTCCAAAAACCAAAGTATCCTTCAAGCAATTGGTAGTAACTCCAAACAACACATAAGATTCAAGGCCTCACAAATAATCTTCAAATTTCTCAACTCAATTGATTAATGTGTTGATTGTTTCTCTTTACATGTACTATTACTCATTTTCAATTCTTGTAAAAATACCAACATATCTTTCACAAGGTCGCCAATCCGAGAAAGTTTTAAGCACAAGAACAATCAAAATAGATCAAGGTCTTAACATAAAATTCAAAGATACATACTACATGAATCACAATGTGTGTTCACCAAAGGAAATGCAAATACTCTAGCCTAACATGTTCTCTAACAAATGGAAATCAAAGATTAAAGAAAATATTAGGATAGTTTCATACACCCGTGGAGTAGTAAATATTTACTTATTGTCCAACATCTTCACTTTTTCTTCCTCTTCTCTTCTTCTCTTCTCCAAGTGTTGATTTGCTCTCTATGTTGTAAGTAAAATATGAGAATGGGGGCTGGGAGAGCTGCAATTCGTGTGTTTGAGGAGTATTTATAGATATGGGCAGAACTGGGCCTAGATTAGGGTTTCAATTATGCGCCGTCTCTTTCACCCGACCAGGTGGCTCAAGTGGTCGAGCCCTACCCGGCCGGGTAGAACTCCCTGGACTCGCACTGTAAGACAACCCGGCCGGATGGACTTCTCTGGACCATCAAGACACATCCACCCGGTCGGGTGGCTTGTAACATGGCTCCACGCGGTCGGGTAGTATCTTATGTCCTCTTCAAGTCCGTATTTTTCTCCCTTTTCGTCCCAACGAGTTGAATTTCCTATCTACGATGTACATTCTCAACAAACACGTCAAAACAACCAATTGATGGGAGAATCAAACATTAACAGCTCTCAAATATCCTTTATCGTTGAGTTAATAAACCCAAAAGTACACAACATTACGGGTTTATCAACTCCCCAAACTTAAATCCTAAACAAGACATATAAGAGATTCTAAGAAACTCTACTAGAGGAATCAAAATCAATCACACTTGCTTCAGATTAACCAACAAAACTGAGTATTCTCAAAATATCATGCATAATAACAACAAGCCAACGACACACTTTCGCTACTAACTAGTTGATCACCTTGTCAGTATGCTCCACTCAGGGAAAATGTATAAGTGTTTGGTTTCTCACTCAAAGTGTATAGGGATGAGTATACTCTCTTTCTCTATATACTATGCATCATCTACCATACGCTTGCTCAACCTCTTATCTCTCATCTACTATTTTGTGAACAAATATCTAGAATTAGATAGGTCTTTCAATGATTGTAATGTTGGCTTTTTGGTCGGGTAGGATAATTTGGCTAAATGAGGCAAAAAAAATTACAATTGAATCTAAGTTCCATGATCACATATCACCAATCATAATACCACTTCCAAACATTTAGACTTTATCTAGATCACTCCCATTCATTTTCTAAACAATATTGTTTTTCATTCTTTTCTTCCCTTATTTTTTTTAGATCAAATAGTTAGACTTTGTCTAACTTGATTTTCTTTTCCTTCAAGCACTTCATCTCATGTTCAAGCACCCCTTTTTCTTTATTCTCCTTCATATCAATATTGTTTCTCCAACAGTCAAAACAAAATATTTCAATATAAATAGAGACGTAGTGAGTGTCTACTAGTTATCATTGACTAACAATGAAAAGGCTTTAAGGCACAAACACGGCTAACTAGGGGAATTATGTATGAAGGGTTAAAGGAAAGGGGAAGAAAAGGGCTGAAGGAAATATGGCCTATCTTCATTTTCTATATCTTCATTCACTTTGTAAATTCAAGTAGAGGTCAAGCAAGTTCTAGAGATAGAACAAAGTGTTCGAGCAAACATTCATGAAGAGAAATGAATCTCAAAATCTCACTTAGGCATAGCATAATGCAAGGCGAACTAGCAATTCACTACATATGTGCATCTTTCTGGAATTATTACACATTAAGTAGCAAGAATACCCATATATATTATTTCAAAATCCAACAATTATCATTAGCAAGTCATGCTTCAATTCCTCCAAAATGTCAATCGAATACAAACTACAAGCAAAGCTTACCAAAACACAACATACCAAACCGCCACAAACTTACTAGAGAACATATAAAACAAAGAAAAACAACAAAGCAGCCGCAGACAACCAGAACAGAGAAAACCACCTTAGCAAAGGTGTGTTTGGGGGTTGACCTTCAATCCTGAGGGAGAGACGGGGGATACGGGTTCCAGGAGTTGAACCGGTCATACATGTTTGTGGTCATGTTCTCCATCCGGTCCATCCTTTAATTCGAGCTATTATGGTAGCCTTCGAAGACGTCCAAGCGGTGGTTGATGTGGTTGAAGTTGTGAGTCATGGTTGCCTCCAATTGATCCAACCTTTGATTGATAGGGACATCTTCATCCTCTCTATCCGGCTGCCGACATCGTCTCTGCTGTCTGTGGGCTGGTCCGACTTCATCAAGGTTAGTCGGAGGAGCCATGAGCTGTGGTGGTGGTAGCTCGGGCCGTACGGGCAGTGGCATTACCAACGACACATGCGGGCGGAAACGTGGGGCGGACCAAGGTAGATGTGGGGGATTGGTGGCCATATTGTGCCTATGCACGTCCCCGTCCATTCTCCAATTTGCTTGGTACTGCCACCTGTTGACATACGTGTTGACCGGATCAGGGAATGAGAAGTGATCGTTTCTCTTTTGGAGAAAGTAGCATTGGATCCGGTTGTCCACATTAAGGAACTTGACTTTCTTCAGAACGTCCAAAGTCAAGTACTTCTCCCCCATATCCGGTACGAGGTCCTCCACATCTATCCTACAATCGAGGTCAAGAGAGTTGATGATGCCACCACAGCATAGAAATGCCCTATGTCGAGAGAGCGGCCATTCAAAATGTTCCACAGAAGGAACACGTCATCACTTTGAATGCTGCCCGCTTCAAAACAGGCGAATGGCAAGTAGGCGCACACCTCTTGGAGGAATTGGAGGACTGGATTTCGAATTTGGGAGGCCTTAGCACGTGCGGCATTGAATCGCTCTTGACCGCCCTCTGGTAGGGTGATGGCACTCTTGAATGCATCTCGATCGTAGTTCTCGGGTTCCTTGACCACTCCCACGTCCTCACTATAAAAATTAAAAATTGCGTTGAATTCGGCGATTGACAACTCAAAGTCGTTGTTCCAGAGGCTAAATGTGATCGACTCCATGAGATGGTCCTCCATGTGCACATGTAAAGTGCTGAGGAACTCTAGCGTGAGACGGCGAAATGAGTCTTGTTCCCACCGGAACAATGTGGTGAGGCCACCTACCGTGCACAACTCCTAAAAACACTCTCAAATGCCAAGATCGCACAGCACATGGTCATTCAGATACCGGGAAGGTTGGACCGATAGCCTAACAAGAGCATCCCATCGAGCCCGCTGCTCGGGGGTTTGTAGTTGAACGCCAAAGTAACGGGGATGAGATGGATTGGCCATTTGATGTACCTTGACATGAAAAACGAAGTGGATAAAGTCTCCCACTAACACTCAACTCGGGATATATCAATGATATAACCCCAAACCTTATGTCTAGTAACTACCCCCCATCATACAAGCCATTATCCCTCAAAAGCAAGAGCAAGAATATAAAGCCATATATAACACAAGGCTCAATAATTAGCAAAGCAAAGAAACTATCCCACACATGGTTTTCATATTTGCACAACTCAATTCTAAGCATGAACTAGTGAGTGAAGTTCCCCCCCTACTTGCATTGGTAAATTTAACCTACAACACAACCATGGGAAATAAGAAATCAAGCATTATGTGGGAAAATAAGGCTATTCAACTCCTACAATTCATGCATAAGAAGTGTTCGATGAAATGCCCCAACCAACTTGCAAACATTAACACATCATTTGGATATGGCTAACCACTACACCACTCAATGGTCAATTTTAAGCAAAAAAAACATGAGAAGAAAAAGAAGCAACCATATCTTTGAAGAGAATTCAAGAAAAATTAAATGCTTCTTCTACCTTTGAGTTTGAACCCAAATAAGGCAAGATATGGAAAATAAATGTAGCAATTGATGAAATTAATGGAGAAGTGTGTGATTGTGAGTGTAATGTGTGTGTTTGTGGAGGGGAAATGGAAGAAAGTTAGAGGAATTGAAAATGGAGGAGAGTTGAGAGAGTTTAGGGCTTGAGAATGGAGGAGAGATGTGGGCGGGTGGCTGTTTTAAAATAGGCCCCCGTGTCACGCACCCGGCAGCAGGCCAAGGGTTGGGCTGGCTGACCCGGCCACATCCATGTTTCTGGACTATTTCCAGTGTGACCGCCCGGGTTGTGGTCTTTGTACCTGTTCGTGGTCTGCACCCAGCCGGGTGGAATGGCATGGCTCTCTGACCCGGTCGTGTGGAAGTCTCTGGACTCCCCGCAGCAATCCACGTGGTCGGATAGAGCTGTTTGATACGTCTACCCGACCGTGTCCTAGTTTATGATTCTGTTCGATTCTCGCTGCGAGCTGCACTCGAAGGTTAACACAACAAGGAAAAACAACCAAAAACACGAAGATAAAAACTACGAAAAACACGTTCTAAAGGATACCGAGTTGGGTGCCTCCAAACAAGCACATTTGTTTAATGTCGTTAGCCCGACGTCTTCATTCCACTTAAGGCATCAAAAGAGTAAGAACGGCCACCTTGTTTTGTTGTTCGGAGCTATAAAAGCGCTTGAGACGGTGACCATTTAGTTTGAAGGTATCTCCATTAGATTTCAAGAGTTCTGCAACACCATTATCCAACATCTTGACAATGGTAAACGGACCCGACTATTTTGACTTCAACTTCTCGGGAAAGAGTTTGAAGCGAGAATTGAACAATAGGACGACGTCTCCTGGAAGCAACTCCATTTTCTCTATTATCTTGTCATGGTAATTCTTCATCCGTTGCTTATAGATAGCCGAATTCTCGAACGCCTCATTTCTAAATTCCTTGAGGTTGTTGAGATGGATAAGGCGTTATTCCCTTGCTTTCGAGAATGTGAGGTTTAACTTCTTGACAGCCCAATGCGACCGATGATCTAACTCGATCGGGAGATGGCATGAGTTTCCAAACACCAATTGATATGGTGACATCCCAATATGAGTCTTGTATGTTGTCCTATATGCCCACAAGGCGTCATCAAGCTTCAATGCCCAATCCTTCCGGTTAGTGTTCACCATCTTCTCAAGAATTTGTTTGATCTCCCGATTAGCCAATTCGGTTTAACCATTGGCTTGTTGGTGATAAGGGGTGGTCATATATGTTTTACTCCATAGCGTCCAAGTACATTCTTGAGCTATTTGTTGTAAAAGTGAGAACCCCCATCACTAAGAGCGTCCGCAGGGTACCAAACCTTGTGAAGATGGACTTCTAAATGAATTTGATGACAACTTTGGAGTCATTGGTTTGGGTTGGAATGACTTCTACCCACCTCGGGACATAGTCAATCGCCAAAAGGATGTATTGGTATCCACATGATGAAGGAAAATGACCCATGAAATCGATAACCCATACATCAAAAAGTTCTACCTCAATTATAGTTGTCATCGACATCTCCTTTATCTTTGATATTTCTCCCGTCCTTTGGCATGCATCACACTTGAGCACAAAAAAATGGCAATCTCCATCGATGGTGGGCCAATAGAGACCATTTTGAAGCACCTTCATTGCCGTTCGGTTTGCTCCAAAGTGTGCCCTACTTGGGGACGAATGACATTGTTTTATCACATCCTTCCACTCCTCTTGAGGTACACATCTTCTAATTTTCCGCACACCTCTTGATGCTAATCAAATTATATAATATTTTCCCTAATGTTTCACGTTTGTTTATTGAGTTCTCATCTGCTTTTAAGTACTTTTCATTGTTAGGAAGAAGTTTGGAGAAGAAAAGAAATGAAAAGAACAAGGGAAAATGCTGAATTTTGGGAAAATTTGGGATGAAAAAAGTTCCACCCGGCCTTGTCAAATTGTGCACCAGTTTCCACTCGGCCGGGTCAAAGTGTAGAAGTCCTAGATAAGTTCCACCCAGCCGGGCCAAATTGTGCACCACTTTCCACCCGGCCGGGTGAGAGCTGAAACCACCAGAGACATCTACCTGGTTGGGTAGAGTGGCGTACAACAAGCCACTCGACCGGGTAGCTTCCACGCGGGATTTCAGAGACTTCCACCCAGGCGGATGGGTCTTGACCAGAGCCCACCTGGCCGAGCCTAATTGAAACGTAAATGTTCATAAATATCGATTTTTAGTGCCAGAAAACATGTTGGATAACCTAGAGCACAAAACTAGCGAAATTCAGAGAGAAAGAGCAGGAGAAGGAAACGAAAACACGGAGAGAGACGACACCACAGAGATCTGACACCATGTGTATCACGGGTTTTATTTCTTTCGGTGTTATTTTCTCTATGTTAGGCTAGAATTTTCTGTTATCCCTTTTATGTAGTAGGATGAACAATGTCTTGACTTGACTTAATTGTTCCTACGTTTGATTTCATGGATTAATTTATGCTATGGTTTTATTTATTTAAACTGTTGGATGTGTACACCTTTAATTGTTTAATTTGGCCTTTTTTTCTGATGTCTCTTTAAGTTGGAAAATAGGAGCACTACATAGCATAAAAGAAAACTCTAGTACTAAGTATTATTCAGAGAAAAGTTTGAAGGTTAATTAATATAATTAATTGCTAATCTAGGTCTTAATGAGCTTCCACATGAGTCTAGGTTTAAGTAATTAAATACGTTAATCATTTGTGTCGAAAGTGATTAAGTATTAATCTGGCTTTACTGGGCTTCCACAGGAATCTAGGTTCATATTCTGGAATTTTGAGACGTGTTCAGCTGATCTTAATTCCACAATTCTTCTGACATGTTCAGTGTCATTAGAGTGAAAAATAGACACAATCTTTAATGCCATGAAATTGAACTAGGAACCCCGATTTGAGTCAATCAAGTACATTGTTCATCTGAAACGTATTAGGGATAATCTTTTCAATCTTGTTTACAACCTAGGTTTGCTTTAGTTTTTCTTTGATCTCATAATTTTAAATTATTTATTTTAATTTATTTTCCACATCTTTTTAATTTTTTTTAGTTAAACAATCAATTCATCTCCCTGTGGGTTCGACCCCTAATTACTATCTTCCACACTTCTCTCTTGCAGTTAGAAGTGATTTTAAGGTATTTTATAACTTGTATGTGATTAATTGGAATCCAAATCTATACTTTAAAATACGCATCAAATTTTTGGTGCCGTTGTCGGGGAGTTGCAATTGGTTGTTTAATTTTGTTTACTTTGTTTTTAGTTTCTTTTTAGTTTTTCCTTTTTTGTTTATTTTGTACTGTGTTGGTGTATTTTCTGTTGCGCAGGTGTTACAGAAAAGTTTTTAAGCATAGTTAATGCACCACACTCGATCTAGAGGCACACCGCAGTTCAATTTACTTATAAGACACTGAGTGGTACCTCGAGGTCTAGAAATTGAAAGTTTTATAAGGCACCCATTGTACGATACAAATTAGGAGGAGAGTTCGGAATTAGGACAGCCTGAGTTTGAAGAGATGACAGAAAATCATCAAGGCAATGGAGTAACTATTCCCCCATAAGAGAGGTTTGGTGATATCTTCAACTCTGGAGCCAATCATCCGGAAGACTTTGCTTACCCAATGGAAAACATCAACATCCCACCTCACTACATCAGCTTGGTGAATGGCGGTAGTCTCTTCCATGGAAGAGAAGATGAGGACCCGATCTCCCATTTGAATGCTTCTATGAGCTCACAGGCAATCACAGGCCACAACGGATCCCTCACGGCAGAATCAAGAGGGCGTTGTTTTCTTTCTCCTTGAGAGATAAAGCCAGAGAGTGGTACGACTCACTACCAGGGTACAACATTGCTACTATCGAAGAATTAAAGCAGAAGTTCCTGATGAAATACAATTCACCCGCCAAGATAGAGAAGGTCAGAGATGCAATTACATCATTTCAGCAGTAGAGCGATGAATCATTTCCAGATGCATGACAGAGATTTTCTGAGATGCTGACAAAGTGTCAAAGTCATGGACTGGCCAGAGGTAGAGACTTGATCAAATTCTACCAAGGACTGATACACGAGAGCATGGCCTTGATCAATGCTAGCACCGGTGGAGACTTGGACAACAAAACTCATGATGAAGTTCGAGAGTTGTTTCAGAAGCTAGCTATAAACCAAATGAATTGGTACAATCCAATGAGAGCTTCTGTGAAGAGAGCTGGCACGTTTGGAGCTACTGCTAATTCAGAAAGAATGAGTACTTTGGAGGCACAACTGGCCAACATAAGTACACAAATGGGCGCAATAGCTAAGGTAGTGACGACCCTACCGTTGAATCCTCAACCACCTACCGCCTTGCTCGTAAAATGTGGAGTGTGCCAAGGTAGTCACCATTCTGATCAATGCCCTCATATTTAGCAAGGAGTTGAAGGTGTCAATTATGTTGGTAACAATAGATAAGGATTCTACCAAGGACAGTATAATAACCAAAATGACTGGAGGCCGCAACAAGGTGGATGGAATCAGCAAGGTCCTAACCAGCAGCCTTCTTCACGTTTTGATACAAGAAAGCCAACCTTTGGAAGATTAACTGGGTCAAATTTTCTCATTCATGACGAATAGTCAAAAAGAGAATGAGCATTTTAAACAAGTGACCATAGAAAAGTTTGGACAGATTGATGCTTCCATAAGGAACTTAGAGATGCAAATCGGGCAATTGGCCCAGGCTTCGCAAGCAAGAGCTCCTGGTACTCTACCAAGTGACACTGTACCTAATCCAAAAGGCAATGATCAATGCAATACAATCAGGCTAAGGAGTGGAAGTGAGTTGAGTTCTCCACAACCATTGGAGTCCCAAAAGAGTTTAAATAGCCCACCAGCTGAGGCTACCAAATAAGGGACACATGAAAAAGTTGTTGTTGTACCAAGTGAGGGACTATCACACACTAAAACACCACTGAGCCCAACAAGAGATCCAAAGAGTCTATTCAACTTTCCAGACTTCATCCCACCTCCTCCATTCCCAATAAAGAAAAAGAAAATATGATGCAAGAGAGGAGTTTTGAATGGATGATGAATTTCATTAAGAAGGTAAGTGTTGAAGTTCCTCTTGTTGATCTTTTTATGAATTTTCCTAAATGCTCGCAGTTCTTCAAAGAGTTATTGGCAAATAAAGGAAGAACTCAAGAACAAGGCGTGGTGGCATTGAGTGCAAATTGTTCCCAGTTAATCACTAGACGGATACCACCGAAGAGGAAAGATCCAGGAAGCTGTCTGATCCCTTGTGATATTGGGAATAAACACTACCCCAAATGTTTGCTTGATAAAGGATCGGGAATCTCTCTTATGGCATTAAGTACAGCTCGTGCAATTGGCTTGGTAGATAGAATGGAATCCATAGACATCGACCTTCAATTGACTGACCACTCCATCATCAAACCAATGGGGATCATCGAGGATGTCTTGGTAAAAGTGGACAAATTTATTCTACCTGTCAATTTCATCATTCTCGACATGAAGGAAGACAAGCAGATTCATATACTTTTCGGGCGACCATTCTTAGCAACTGTAGATGTGGTACTTAAGGCTAAAGAGAACTCGGTCACTTTTAGAATGAATGGAGAATAAGTCACCATGAAAGGCAAGGAGGTGAAGCTTCACTTGGATGAGAAAAGTAAGAGTGGACTAAGTCGAGCCAACGACTATGAAAAAAGGCGCTGGTTGGGAGACAACCCAACAATTTTTTTAGTTTTTTTTTCCAGCTTTTCAATTTTGTGTTTTTTTTAATAAGTCGGGGGTTTTGTTTACTCAATTCTTTCCCCCGATATATTTTTATGAATTGAGTGTTTTTTCTTTCATTTGTTTTTATTTTTTTTGTTTGTTTTTGTTTTTTGTTTTTTTTGTCTTGTTTTTTTTTATTTTTATGCAGGAGCATAATAGGGATAAGAGCTTTGTTATGGCGAGATATTACCCACCCACCCGCCCTATGTGCTATTTCTGCAAAGTTTGGGGGTGTTTTCTTAACCATTTTTTTTTACTTGTTATTTGTTGATACATTGAGGACAATGTTGGGGTTGATTCTCATTTAATTTTTTCTTTTAAATATTTTGGGTTGAATTGTGAAATGAATTGTTAATGATCATCAGTTAGATTCATAGCGACTAGGTAAAATGCTTAGTTATGCTCTATCTTTCCCCTAAATAACTCTAGTTGAGCTTTTAGATGGAAAAGTTGTCTCTGAAGAAAGAGAAGTTATGCATATTTTGATAGGGAAGAGCATTGTTGATTGTTTCCTATTTCTTGAGTCAATGAGAGTGTGAAAATCTAATAGATCTTGTGGAATAATTTTTGAGCTAATTTGTGGAGTTGTGTTATGAGTTTGATTCATTATTAAGTGTTGAAGTGTGAACGTGATAAAGGCAATAGGATTGAGTTCCATAGCCAAAAGATCACATGTCTAACCTATCATTATCCCCTAGTTAACCACTTTGAGCTTGAATTTCTATTCCTTTGAGTGAACATTAAGCCACAAAATCTAGCCACATTGCGCCAATTTTCCTTGTATTAGCCTTCTTTTCAGTCATTGCTACTAAATTGAAGTACTAATTAATCAGTGGGAGATTGTTTGCTTCGTTTACAAGGAGATAAAAATATTTGAATTGTGGTAGAATTTTGAATTGTTATATATGGGACATAAAATGGAGGATTGTTGCATAATTTTAAAGCTCATGATATCGAAAAAGGCGGCCAATATAAAAAAAAAAAAGCAAAAGAAAAAGCCAAGGCCTATAAAAAAAATGTTGAGAAGAAAAGTAAATGAGCTTGGATGTTAGTTGATTCCTCCAATATGAATTTGTCAAGTTTGGGGGTATTGTATTAGGGTGCATGGTTCAAAAGCAAGATAAAATTAGTGGTTGTTTGTAGGATGATTACATTAGTACTTGATTTTGGTAGCTTTTGAACTATTTCCCATATAATTATCCTACCTTTACCTAAGGCCCATTACAACCAAAGAAATAAAGACCTTTTGATTCATACTTAAACTCTTTGGTAGTGTTGTTGAACTCCACATGAC
>JAYDZE010562417.1:0-12554 GCA_034509125.1 Monilaria moniliformis | reverse complement strand
CTATGACAAAACACTACGGTTTTTTCAAAAAACCGTAGTCTATGCAGTGTAGTGTATGAGCGTATTTCTTGTAGTGTTGGTACCTAAAGTCTAAATTTCAAATCAGGTCCCGTGAGATATGATGTGATAGTTTGGTAAATGGTGTCATTCATTTTGTAATTATGTGACCTAAATCTCGGATTCTAGTCATTTAGGGCTCTGATTAAAATAATGGTGGTTTCTTATTTTATTTTTATGGTCCTATTTTCTTAATTTTTGGGGCTTTAATGATTCCACTCATTTAGGGACTGGCGGTTTTTTTCTTGTTTTGAAACAAAGGGTAGGCCCGGGTTATTCACTGTTGTCATCCACCATGGTGGTATATTCTACGACAATCGATATGTTGGGGGAAAACTTGATTACACGGACGAATGCACCGTAGATAGATTTAAACTGCTTGATCTCTCAAGTATGATGATGAGTTTGGGGTACAAGAAAAAAATGGTGTGTGAATTTTACTATTGCGAGCCAGAAAATAGCCATGTTTGCGTAGGGACTACAATAGGGCATCCTTTATGGCCCTTAGTGGATGAGTCGCATATGGAGAAGTTCATATTTGTGGTTGCAACGAGAGGAAAGCTCATGCACGTATACTCCATGGAGATTACAATCGGTGAAGTTGTAATGAAGGTGAAGGCCGATCAAGAACAATACTTTACTTATTTCTACCAAGTACCAAGCTCCGGAGTAGTAATCGGAGAAATTGAGGAGCCTGAAATACCTTGCTCAATACCCTAGCCCATAATAAAGTCGAAGAAAAAATGCAAACCATTGTTGATCGGGTGGTATAAAAAAGATGTCGATTTCAAAGAACTTCTTGAGAGAAGTTTGGAAAAAGACATGGAGAAAACAAAGCAAGAGGCGGCAGAAACATCAAAGGTTGATGTAAGCGAGAATTTGATGGGGCAATTTGATGTTGCGTTCATCGCTGAAGCTGTTCAACCTAAGGAAGGAATTGGTGCACTTGATATGGACGATCAAGTGATTGAAGAGCACTGCATACGGAATTTTTTTAATGAATAGGGTACCTAACTTGTGATTAAATATTCGTGTGTTTTAGTCTCTATGTACTTGTTAAGATATTTGTGAGAAGTTTAGGTATATGATATGTGATTATTTGTTCCCAATTGGTACCTTGTATGATATTTTGAGGGATCTGGCTAGATATCGAATTTGCTATTTTATATTAGTTTGTTTTAGATACTGGGTACATGCTATGATATTTTTTGATCGTTTAGGTACGTAATTTGTGATTTCACTATTATTGTGTTTTACACTATGGATACCTATTATGATGTTTTGGCTGACTTTGGGTACTTGGTTTGCTATTCTGGCCAACTTTGGGCACTTGGTTTATTATTAGGTATTCTAGCTAACTTTGGGTACATAGTTTGTGATTATTGATTTGAGTATTTTGTGAATAATCAGACAATTGTTCAAAGAGATAAAGGAAAAGAAAAAAAATTGTGGAAGATGATGATAGAGTTTCTGTTGTTGAAACAGAGGATACGAAAACAGTTACCCCACCACTAGATAAACGAAAAGAAATGTGCGAGCAAAAGACTCTGACATGCTACGAGATTTAGCAAATGCTGCCCCAATGGATGTTGTTGATTCTGATGAAGAAGACAGAAAGCATACAAGACATGGGGTCTTCTCACCATTCGTGGTAACAGAAGATTGTCCAGTTTGGACAATTGGGGATGTTTTTGGAGGGCGAAATTTGTTTATGGAGTACAACGCCAATATGCAGTTATGAGCAAGAGACTAATTTATATACTCAAGAATGATGGGAAGAGGTTGCAGATTAAATGTCATGGTCAAGGGTATGGTTGGTTTTTGTACTTGCGTAGGAGGATGCACTAAATAGTGATGATTATGTTATGACCACCCTTCAACGAGATCATGCGCACACCTACTGTGAGGTGCAGGAGAACAAGTGGGTCACTGCAAAGTGGTTGGCTGAGCGTTTCACGAAGAAGATCAAATCCAACCTACATATCCCGTTGCAGGCAATCAGGCAGTTCGTGGATGAGCAACTTGGATCCATTCTAAGTAGGATGAAGGCCTATCATGCACGAGACGCATCACTTGAAGGAATCTATGGAAAGACGGGCCATCGGTACATAATGTTGTTCGATTACAAAAATGAACTGATACGGACACACCTTGGATCCACTGTTAAAATCAAGTACGAGGATCATAGGGAAGCTGAGAGTGTTGGTCCGAGGTTAATGAGGTTCTATTGCTGTTTGGGGCCATTGAAAAGAGGTTGGAGCCAGTACTATAGGCCAATTATTTTCCTGAACGCGTGTTTTCTGAGAGGTATATACAGAGACCAGTTGTTCACAGTCATCGGGATGGATCCCAATAACGAGTGGTGGCCCATAGCATGGGCGGTTGCGGAGGCAGATAGCTACCACCAGTGGAAGTGGCTTCTTGATTACCTTCAACTCGACTTGGATATATCAGCTAACTCTCTTCGATAAGTATTCATGTCTGACCAACAGAAGGTACATACACTGTCAAATTTCACTTTTGATAGTGTTATGACATGTGCAAAATATATTGATTTGTTTACTTTCTATTAGGGACTGGGAAATGCAATTGATGAGAACCTTTCCAAAGTGAGCATTAGTTTTGTGTACAACAACTTAAAAAAGAAGTTTCCAAAAGAAGTTATGAAGAAAATGATAAAGGAGATTGCATCAAGTACTACACTAGAGCAATACGAGGAGATGATGGATGTTATGTAAGTGCTTAATCCACAAGCGTATCATCGCTTACTCGGCGTGGCACCAAAAGAAAGGTAGATAAAATCCTTATTCTCTGAGCACACACAGTGTGATACACTGGTGAACAACATGTGCGAGACTTTCAATTCCAAAATTGTTTAGGCTCGAGAGAAAGCTAGTATAACAATGCTCGAAGAAATCAGAACAAACCGGCTACAAAGGATAGAGATAAGGGGGCAATGGATAAAGTCGTATGAATATGAAGTGCCTCCGGTGATAAATGAGCGAATTGATATTGGTTTAAGAGTTGCAACATCATGGCAAGCAATTTGGAATGGGGAGGATGCTTACCAGGTTTCTTGGCCAGTGGGAAAATGTGCGGTGAACTTGCGAGCTCGAACCTGCACCTGTCGACTATGGCAAATTTGCGGGATACCTTGCGTGCATGTGGTAAGGTTAGAATTTGCTAAAGTCATTGGAATTAAGCAAACAAACTCAACCTATCAATTAATTTATAGTTTCCCACTTTCCACTATACTATTGAATTAGTATAAGGCAAGTAAGGGTGTCGAACCCACGAGTAACGAGAATCTTGTTGCATGTTTTACTATGCCTAAGAGGGGTTGGCGATGCCACCACGCCTAAAGCCATTTTAGAGAAAGAAAACAGAAAATGATTAACTAAAATGATGTGGGATACAAATAAAAAACTAGGGAAATAAGCTTAACAAAATTAACAAACTAAATTATAGAGACAAACTGAGCAATTTGAAATTGAGGAAACAAACTTAGCAAGTTGAATGTATAAGAATCCTAACTATTTCTAACTAAAGCGTGAAACACAACAAGAACTGAATTGAAGGTAACAAACCAGAGATATGAAGCGCATGTTCAAACTGGACAGTTATAAAAAGCAGAAAATTAACTAGGCAATTTAAACGTGTCAGAACGTGGCTACTGCTATCTCAATGCTGAAAATGCGAGAACGAACTGAAATTTTCCTTGAATTAAAGACTGGTATTGGAAAAACTGATGCTAAAATGTACACTGACCGATTCAGACTACAACTAGCCAGGCACAATAAAACAAGATTCAATCAACACACTAGCAAAGACATCAACTAGTCAACTTATATTTGTAGTAAATAACTTTTGAAAGCCTTTAAGTGCAGAAATTCAAGTGCAAACAAGGAAATAAGCAGAAGACTTGCAGTTTGGGCAGCAGACAAGAACACAGAGGTGCATCAACAGATCTGTAATTTCCAATCACTTCTTACGAAAAATTTTCCAACCAAAACCAAGAAATCTGCTTTTAACAACTAACCACCATAAAACCTTCAACTAAATCTAACATGTTCATAGACTTTTCCTTGAATAAAAGTAATCACAACTTAGCTGATTTGAATTGAAAATTCTTTTTTAAAAGAAGTTAAACCAAACAACAAGTTGGAAATGAAATGGAAATAACAAGGAATGACTTATTTCTAAAGAAATAAAAGCTTAAACTAAGGAATTAGGAAGACATGATTCAACTAAATTTAATAAAGCTAGACTCGAACATTTATAACCAAGCGAAGATAACTAAAATTTCATTGCATTGACTCCAAAACAGGTCAGATCCACAAAGGAATAGATCCAAGTTTTAATAAAATGGCTAGCTAAGAGAAAAGTTTATAAATAAAAGCAATGTAACGGAAGCAACTTCCAAGAGATTAACACAAATTGTTGGTGCCTTCCTCTGCCCTATCCCATCGTGGCAGAGGCTTGTTCTTCCAAAAAAAAAATAGATTCTAACTAGAGTGTGCAGGTGAGAGTGATTGATGGTGTGTGAATGGAAGGATATTTATTTTCTCTCTTCTTCTTCTCTCTTTATAGTGCGGCTCCTCCTTGTTTTCCAGCTAGGTTTCCTTCTCTTCAGACCTACTTGGTTGGACAATTTTGCCCTTCCGCACAACTGGTGGCGCCACCTCACCATTTCTGCTCGGGACCACTTGATGTACTGTTAGTGTAGTTCTGCGTCAACAACAAGCTGCCCAGTTTGAACGTCCATTCTGCCTCTTTGTTGCATTCCTTAGCCAATTTCCCCATTTTCTTGCCATTTCCACCCCTGCTCATGTTTCTTTCCGTTTTATGTAAATATTCACCTACTTAGTGTAGATATCGTGTTCATGTATGGCTCAAATCGACCCCTAAACTAGCAACAATTGACACTCATCAGCATGGTATTACGTGCATCTTGAAAAATTGACATATCTACATCGACTATGTCTCACATTACTATTCTCGGGAAACTATGGTGAATCTGTACGAGAATGTCTTGTTCCCCATCAATGGGATGAATAACTGGCCAAATAACTCTGTCGTTGGAATTGAGATGGAGCCACCACGAACCAAGAGACAACGTGGTCAGCCAAGTAAGATCAGAAATGAAGCCACTCTGATTAGTGCCCATGAGGATGGAGTCAAAGCACTGAAACACAACGTCTTCATGAGATGTGGCAAATGTGGGGAAGAAGGACATAATAGACGAAGCTGTAAGAAGGACCTCCAAGAGGTTAGTTTCTTTTCTAAAATTCTAACACTTGGGTCCTTCAAATGATATTTTCTTATAGTTTAGGTACCTGTTCTGATATTATGCAAACTATTAGGATGCAAACCATTAGGTACCAATTATGAAATTATTCTCAATTTTAGGTACCTGTTATGATATTATTTCAACCATTGGTATCAGTTTGAAATTATGCTCAACTTTAGATACCTCTTATGATATTATTCCAACCTTTAGGTATTTGTTATGATATTTTTAAATTTAACAGAGTCCTCGCGGAAAGCAACCAGCTCAAGATGAAATGGTCCCAACTCAAGATGAAAAGGTTCCAACTCAACAAACAACACCCGCTTCCAAGTCGTCACGTAGCAGAAATGTGCATTTTAAACATGAATTGTTCAAAAAGCAAATGATCTTAATATAATACTAAATGAGTTTCACATGCTAGATGAAGCCGCCTCAATCAACAACGGTTCCAGAGAGACGGAGCAAAAGGAGCACAGTCCAATGATGTGGTCGCTGCGGAAATAAGGATTAAATATGAAATGAGTTAGAATATAGTTATGACCCCCCATTTTTGTCCAATTCAAATGGTTTTCCTATTGAACTTGTAGTAGGTACTTTAGACGATATTATGTACTACTTTGGGTACCAGCAACGATATTATCGAATACTTTTTGGATCCATGAATGCATATCACCCCAACCCACTGCATTGTGAATTGTGAATTGAATATCAATCATTACCACTACATTGTCAATATTACACCTAACCACTGCACTGTGATTAAATACCACATCTATCCCTTCACCATCAATAGATGTGCATGTCTATATAATATGACTTTTGGCAAGTGTTTTAACACAACTAAAAATGGAGGCTATTTCAAATGAATTGAGTGTAAGTGGTAAGCTTTCAGAGAAAAAACTACAGAGCATTTACACGAGATTGAAGCGGCTGGACAACGATGCCAAACCACAAGCTGCAGAGGTACGTGTGAGTGCTCAAGTCTTAGAGAGCACTAACAACGTCATGCTCGTTTCCAACACAACTATGAAAGCAACTTGGAATCATCACCTACGAGTCCAATTGTCATGGGAAATGGAGATGGAGGACAGGATTGAAGAAAATCCATTCCTCTAGGATTTTCACCATAACTTTCCAAAATTTATTTTTCGGTTGTAATTTTCCAGAAAAGGTGCTCAAACTACAGTGAACTCAAGATTTCATTTTGACTAATGTTCACATGTTCCTTTATTATTAACTAACCATTTTGCACAGTTTATCTTTGTCTTATACCAATTAACCAAATCTATTTTTAACTAACCAAATCTAGTTTTAATAGAATAAAATACACTAAAATAACATCACTAATTATCCAGAAATGCGTACAAAGTCATATTGCCTTCTACATCAACAAAAAAAATCATTAAAAAATGCATACAAACTCATATTCCCACTACTTATTCAAACTTAGAAAATGCCAAAAACACCAAGATGAAAGAAAAACAAGCAACAACCATAGCTAGCCCATCATTAGGACCTTCCCCAACCCTACAAGTAGGACCCTCATCTTTAGAGAATTCGCATCGGCTCTACTTCGCCTTGTCACTGGACTTCGGATAACACCACCGGAAGAAGCAACAGTCACCACCCTTAACATTCTTCTCACACACAAAGTATAACATCCCGTAGGATTCACTCCACAAATCAGCCACTATTTTCAGAGACGCCCTCTCACTACACACACATCTCTCGTACTCGTATCTCAACTACATGCATCTATTGCCCCGACTTGGAGAAGTATTTGTATTTGTTGATATTTATTTTTTCCCCTCCAATCAATAGTAAGTGTGAAAAGAGGCGGGAAGAAGTTAATGAAATTTATTTGTCGTGGGTGAAGAAGAAGAGTGAAGAAGGCGAATGAAGAAGATATTGACCAATTTTATATTTGAAGTTAGAGAGAGAAACCAAAACAGTACTGCACCTTTACATCAAATTAAACAAATTTTGAAAAAGTTCTATAAACATGCAGCTACAGACCTGTCAGCCAAGAAAAAATAATTGCGTAAATATACTATTATACCCTTCAATGCTGCAGAGATGTTTTCGATTAAAAAATAATTTAAAAAATAAAAAAGAACTTGAAATGATATTAACCTCATTTTTAGGAACCGCAAATGTGCCCCATATTCAGAAACGAACTTTAAAATTATCTCTTTGATTAAACCAATCCAACAAGCGAAAACAAAATGTATGAGAGGTGAATGAATGAATTGACCCAGCAACATGTAGTAAAATTGGGCCGGCCCATCAAGGCGGCGTTATACATAACAAACCCTAGTCTCTCGATAACATACGGCTGTACTTGCAGGAAACCGAATCACACTTCCCAGTGCTCCTCCCTCCGCCCTCAGCCATGGTAATCTCTCGGATTCTTTCTTCCACTAGCTTTGCTTTCTGCTAGATTTATGGCTTGATTATTAGACTACTAATGGTCGTAAGTTTTGATGATTTCTTCTAGTATCGCTTGTTTTCAGCACAAAAATACCCCAACTGATTCAGCTCTACGATTTTTATATACTTCGTTCTGTTAAGTTTTCTGATTCAGGAACCCTTGTTTTGCCGTCGAGTTCGGTTTTATTTTTTTAAATTTGTGCTGCGTTTCGAGCTGAAATGAGATTGGATTTCCCACTCTAAATATAAAGCTGTGTTTATTTGTGTGAACGGAAAAGTAAGGAAAATCTCGAGGTTGCTGGGAATCGGTTGGATAGATGTCAGCATCTCGAGTTGATTGTTTGATTTTGGCTGTCATCAGTATTTGCACTCTGCTAGCATGTGTATCTGTTTGGGCGAGTGATGATTTTGTCTGTGGGCGCAAATCTTTGTTCTTGATATCTAGACGAGAAGGGTTATTTCAGTTTGGTGCATCAATATCTTTCTGGTTAGAATAGCATTCCAGTAATCTGGCTGCAGTAATGAGCTTAGGGTATTCATAATTCATTTGTTGTTTGTTGTTGAACTTGATGGATGCTATGTCACCTGAAGTTCCAATGATTTGCGTGTGGGGTTATTCGAGTAGTAGGTAATATTTTCAAGATGGATGTAGTGTGTTTAATGTTTTTGCTATGTTCTTGGATGATGCTAAACTGTTTGTTGTTATGTGTTTTCAGGTGAACGTTCCAAAAACTAAGAAGACTTACTGCAAGTCAAAGGAATGCAAAAAGCACACCTTGCACAAGGTCACCCAGTACAAGAAAGGGAAGGATAGCTTAGCTGCTCAGGGGAAGCGTCGTTATGACCGCAAGCAGTCAGGTTATGGTGGTCAGACCAAGCCTGTCTTCCACAAGAAGGTAGGAACAATTTACCAAATTAATATTGGTTTAATGAATGCACTGTAGCAATGAAATGGTACTCATGGAGTTGATATTGTGGTGGTTAAGCTAGAATTATTGTGAGTTTCATACAAATGACTGAGTGCTTATCGTATTCTGGTTAGGCTAAAACGACCAAGAAGATTGTGCTGAGGTTGCAATGCCAGGGTTGCAAACATGTTTCCCAGCACCCAATCAAGGTTGGTGTGTTGTTCTTGGCATCTTGCATTTTTTCATTATGGTAGCAACATCACATATCCTTGCTTAAAAATGATTTGTTCTCTTTTTTTTTGCAGAGGTGCAAGCACTTTGAAATTGGTGGAGATAAGAAGGGCAAAGGAACATCGCTTTTCTAAGCTTGTCGTTTTGGAAAGATTCTTGTTTTTACTGCCTTGTTTTGTTTTGATATTCGTCTTAACATTTTGCTTAGCTGCTCTAGCCAAACTTTAGATTAAATATGAGACATGGTGCTAAGTCTTGTTTTGCAACAAATGGATTAAGTATCTTAATGCTTTTTATTAACACAAGTTTTGTCCTGTGGCTTGAGCCTTTTCTGGTTCGAATTTTTTGGCATGCAAAGCTAGATTTAAGATTTTTCATGGATGAGATTCGATGATGGTTCTTGGCTGATAATATTTTTTCAAAGGTTTTGGATGATAAATTTTGAAATGCAGTTTGTTTGTATTTTGACAATCATCTATTTGATTAAAAAAATTCAAATTTAATATTGGAAATGTGTTTTTGAAGATGGTTATTTTGCAAGATTTACATGGACATTATGGTTCAATTTTGGATAAGGTAATTATTTTTGAAGGATACGGTTGAAGACATTGATATATGATTATACGAAGGCTGAACTCATTCGAAATATATATTGACAGTTTTTGATTGCTTCACTGTCCTAATTAGGACTTCAAATTTTGTTTATCATGAATTATTCTTAAAAAATTGACATACTTGTTTAATCCTATTCAGGATGAACTTACAGTGCATCTTTCTTTTTGAGTCGGAATAAGTATTTTTTCTAACTTGGGTGCTCTTTATTTGAAATGTTGCTTACGAATATCATGTATGGTTTAAAGTTTCAACCTACCAAAAAAAAAAAACTATCTTATGCAATGAAAGAATTTAATGGCATCCATAATGGGTAGGAAATTACTTTTTTTCCTCATTCCTCACTCATCTCTTAATATTTACAATTCTATCCCTTATTCATTTTTCATTTTCATTATTTATATGCCTCATCTCTTATTTTTAATCATTTCATATTTTATATATTTATTATATATTCTAATTGAATTGAATATGCAATTAAATTAAAAATACGAATTTCATTAAAATCATACCATAATTAAAAGTTAAAAATGCATAATTAATATTCTAAAATTACATTATTAAAAGCCGAAAACTACATAATTGAAGTCTTAAAATTACATAATTAAAGCATATTGAACCATTTTTGAAGACTTTGGATCATTTTTCAGTGTACCTCCAATTATTGCGGGTTCATAGTAGTTGTGTCTTTGTTGTACACTTCCAACAACACATTATACATCACGCCTTTATTCGTCTCCTCAGGCGACATTAGAATGTCCACCGGTGGTGCTGCCGTTGTTGTCTCACTGCTCGAGGCTGCCGCTTTTCCCTTGCCTTAGTTCTTCGATGCATTTGTTCCAATCAGACTACGCCTACTTGGCTGGAAGTTCACGTCCTCCCTCCCAACCGCAAATCAAGCGCCGCTTGTTAAGTATTGGGCGTACGAGATGTGCTTTGTGCGCTTCAAGCCCGATTCTAGGCCACCTGCCCACTTTTCGACGTGACAAACACTCTCCCAAATTGTGACATAATTGAATGGCTTCTTGTTATCTTCTTGATAGGTTTTCATCATGGATTTTAGAATGACTGCATCGCTTGTGCCGCTTTGTCATTCTTTCTCTTGGTTCTTGAGAATATCTGGGCTCATTCAATCGAAATAAGATCGAATCTTCTTAAATGCCTGCAACGGGGCGCCTTCTGGGTGTATTGCGTAGTACAATTTAACTTTCCCAAAAAGCCTTTTCTTTTTGTTGATTTTTGACGACCAGAAATTCGCTCGTATCGATATACACTTGGAATATCCGCTTCGCTTCCTTCGGTATGTACTGCGTTGTATGTCGCATGAGGACAACTCATTGAAAAGTTTGATATCGTCCAATGGTTGGGTAAGGATGTATGTAGGGGACATATTTACCTTGGAGAGTCGACAAGTGGGGCGTTGATGATTGGGTATAACCTGGAGTGGCTCCTCCCAATAATATATTGTTTATATCTAATGGTAGATATCGAGATCGTAAACTTCACGAATGATCAATCACGCCATAGAGAAGAAGATAAATGGTGTGAAAATGAAGTTGGAATAATGATATATTTATAAAAAGAAATGTTGTACTTAGAATAATAAAAGGTAAAAATACTAATTTACCAATAGCTATAAGAGGAAGATATTTTTAAAATAATATTTGTTTTTTTCAAATTAAAAAAAAATAGTACAAAAACATGCTCACACGCATGCCCAACAAGTGAGCAAAACGCAATGCTCTGATTGGTGGAGGGGGTGAACGCGTGGTGAGTTGGCTTGCTAGCTTTCCCTCCACTGTGCGACGCCTGCCCCGCCCCATCCCATCCTCTGCACTGCGCCCCATCCCATCCCCTGCACTGCGCCTGGCTGCCAATCCATTCCTTGGAATGGGTTGGTGGGCATCTGTTACGGAATTCAAGTTCATCGACAATCCTAAATTCTAACCTATTTATAAAGTTCGAAAAAATTGTTATGGTCACGTTCCAGTTTGCCTAATGAAAAATGATACTAGTATTAAAAGTAGGAATCTTGTGATCGCTCAGGTTCCAGCAGGTTCAACAGGCTTGCTCGATAATTATTCTCTAGACTTGCCTGTCATTGAATTTAAATTTTCATCCGAGGTCCAAGTATGGAATTTGAAGCAAATTTATGAGCAGTGCTGATACATAAATAATATGCCAACTCGGAAATCTGGAAAAGGCCAAAAAAACGAAGAGAAGAGCCGACCGTAGCTCAAAGAAAGAAGAAGAAAATAAACAAGGGTGCGTAATGATAGTTGGGAAATGAAGAGTAGTTTGTGGTTTAAGTTTTGTATACAGCAAGAATGCATAGCAAAAATAGACATGAATATGGGTAAAATTCTTGATTTGGGAGTATGCAGAAAAAAGGTTACCAAAATGGGAATTTTTTTTTTTTTTTTTTACTTCCGAAAATGGGTAAAACGCATCAGCCAAATGCGTCTTCATTTAAATGAAGACGCATACGGCTGATGCATCTTCCGGACCTGGCCGGGTGAAGTAGGCGTGACATTTCACTCGGCCGGGTGGAACTCACTGTGTGTGTTAGGGGGTTCCACCCGACCGGGTGAATTAGGCGTGACATTCCACCCGACCGGGTGGAACTCGCTCTGTATGTCTTCTGCTGGCTGAAACGACGGTGTAGAGATGGAGACGCACGAGGAGAATGCGTCTTCAATGTAAGACGCGTTCACCTCATGCGTCTTCGATGTGCATATTATCCCTTCCACCTTCCAACAACAGCCACAATACACAAGCAACTCACTCACACAAACTGATTCGAAATCGTCCAAATTTGCAGATTTGTTGCGCTGGTTTGATAGTTTTTGTTGAAATTCATTAAAAGGTATGTAATTCAAGTATTATTGTTCTAGTTATGGTTTAATTCTCACATATTTTAAAACTTTTTGTATAATTAGGTTTAATTAATTTATAGTGAAATGTTGATATTTTAGATGGTATGATATTGTGTATTAACTTATGAGATATTGTAGTGTATTAGGTGG
>JAYDZE010562416.1:0-30883 GCA_034509125.1 Monilaria moniliformis | reverse complement strand
TTAAACAATCAATTCACCTCCCTGTGGGTTCGACCCCTAATTGCTACTTTCGACACTGTTCTCTTGCAGTTATAAGTAATTTTAGGGTATTTTATAACTTGTGTGCAATTCTTTATTAATCGAATATATACTCTAAAATACGCATTAAGTAGTTCCCTATCAGCATACAATTTACTGAAATACATTTTACTAAACAATCAATGTTCACTATACTGACCCAATATTAGTTCGATTAGTATAGCACATCAATAGCAACAATCAATACTACGATCATTAGTACTAATTACTAATTGTATAACATCTTCTCTACTAAACGAAATTTGTTATCGCACTTAACAGATCTCCATCTTGACACTAATTTTTTAGAATCCATTCAATCAACTCCACAATAGGGCTCGTTATCACCTACTGCTTCTGTGGCAATTGCATCAACTCCATGCAATTAGGGGTGATAATCGGTTTCCGGTAATCCAGAAAAATCGGTACCGAACCGGTATCGGATCAGGAACCGGTTTCCCGAGTACTGGATATATCGGTTCCAGTCCGGTAACCGGTACCACCCCTAAATCATAATTCTGGTATCCGGCTAACCGGTACCGAACCGGGTACCGATTAACATTAACCCTAAATTCATATTTCTAATTCCTAATTTTATGAAATACAATTCTATTCTATCGACTGACATATTATTGTAACGACTTTGAGAATCTCTTATGTTCTGCGAACCTCTATTGTACTCCTATTATAGTAACGACTATGATATAAATGTTTTTGATGGGCAAGAATTGTATTAGGCTTTAATTTTTTTTTTATGAAAACCGGTTCCATAACCGGTAAACCAGGAGAACCGGTACCGAACTGGAACTGGAACCGGGAATCGGATAACTTATCCAGTTCCGGTTCTGGTTCTGGTTCCGCTTCCTAAAATTTCGATAAATCCGGTACCGGGTACCCGTATATCCAGTTTCGGTTAACCGGAACCGGACCGGTTATCACCCCTACATGCAATACCTAAATTTTGTTGCTGGTAACGCCTTAGTCAGCATATTAAACGTGTCCTCATCTGGAGAGACCTTTGCAACCTTCACAATTCATTTGTTCACTACATCTCGAACAAAATGATGTCTCACATTAATGTGTTTCGATGAGACTCGTGATACACTTGATGCTTCACCACGTGAATAACACTTTGGTTATCACAGTTGATCTCAACTGTCTATATTTGATGCATAGTCTTAATAACCATATCAAAGTTATCATTTTTCCCGAATCGAACTCCAAAGCCAATAGCTTATTTCAAATATCCGAATATCCACATTAAACCTTCCCAATGATACTTGTCTGGACCAGACATGTATCTACTTACCACACTTACTGCATGAGATAGATTAGGCTTGGTGTAGATTATTGTATACATGATAATACCTACTGCATTTGCATAAGGTGTCTTGCAAATTTCACATCTCTCTTGACCATCTTTAGGTCTTTGATCAAATGGCAGCTTGAAGTGCTGACCCAAAGGAATTGAAATAGCTTTAGCCTCATGCATTTGGAATTTCCTCAAACCTTAAGAATATAGTCATTTTGAACATACCATAGTGCTCATTTCTTTCTGTCCCGAATTACATTCATATCCAGAATTCTCCCTGCATTCTCAAGAATCTTTATCTCAAACCTTTCTTATAGCTTAGATTTTAGATTTTCAATCTCAGCACGACTCTTGCTAGCAATGAGCATGTCATCAACATACAACAAAAGATAAGAAACAACAGATTTTCCAGCAACATCTATTTACCACTAGGGGTGAACATTCAGATCTCGGTTCGAATTTTTGCCTAATCCGAACTGATTTGAAAATTCAATTTTTTTTAAATCAAATCCAAATCTAACTGAATTATCCGAAAATTCAAAATCCGAAACCAAAAATGATATATATGTATATATATATATATATATATATGTGTGTGTGTGTGTGTGTGTGTGTGTGTGTGTGTGTTTATTACTAAAAATATATTTTGGATTTCAAATTTATTCAGTTTTTAATATATTTGATCCGATCCGATCTGAAAATCCGAAATTTTCCCAAAATGTAATACAAACCAAACCGAAAATTTGAAAAATCCAAACCAAATTCTAAATTTTAGTTTGGTTCGGATTGGATCGGATATTCAGATTTCAGATATTTTGCTCACCCCTATTTACCACAACTATCATGCATCAACTTAGAATATCCTATTTCATTCATATATTCATAAAACTTGATATACCACTATTATGAGCTTTGTTTCAAATCATATGAGGACTTCTTTAGTAAACAAACCTTGCCTTCATTTCCAGGTAGAACAAATCTTCTGGTTGATGTATATATAGAATTTCTTCCAAATCTCCATGTAAAAATGTTGATTTTGTTGACAAATGAAACATACAAATGTCCAACATCGGTGTAAAGAGAGAACTGGAACCACTATATAAGTCTCATGAGCTACTCCACTTATAACCGATTGGTTTTAATATGGAACCCCATGAATTTCTATCATGGTATCAGATTGGGTGGCCGATTGTGGGTTGAAACTTTAACTGACCCATCAATATATCTGGGTGGAAACAAAAAGTAATATGACCGAGCAGTATCTTGTCTAGTTTGATGAAAGACTGGCCCAACACAAGAAAAAAAAGTCCAACCCCTCCAATGTGCACCTTGAAGGCTTTGAGGGAGGAGGGGGGTGTTGACAAATAAAACAAACAAATGTCCCACATCGGTGTAAAAAAAGAACTGAAACCACTATATAAGTCTCAAGGGGTACTCTACTTATCACAAATTGATTTTAAGACGGAACCCCATGTATTTCTATTAGTTTTCACATTAAGTTGCTCTAGTTTCATCTCTCGTTGAGTAACTATAGCCAACAAAATCCTGATAGAACGATGTTTTACAACATGTGAGAAAACTTCATTGAAGTTTATTTCCTCATATCGAGTAAAACCTTTTGCCACAAATCTTACCTTGTATCTGACTTATTCTCACTTCTTTCTAATTTCTATATTTTTCTTAAAAATCTACTTATAACTCACAAGTTTCTGATTAGATGATTTATCAACCAGAATTCATGTTCCATTCTTCCCAAGTTATTCTAGCTCTTCTTTCATAGCTAAAATCCATCTCTCTATCTCATAACTTTTTATAACCTCACTGTAATTCCCTGGTTTGTGGTACTCGATCTCGTAGTACACAAAGCATTGTAAACCATATCATTTTTATTCCTAGTAAATCTTGATGGTGGTCTTATTTTCTTCTTACCTCATCTCTGGCTAATTGGTAGTTCCTCAAATCACAACCTACTTCTTCCTCAAAATTCTCCTTATCCATCTGGATGACATCATGAGTTGAGTGAGAACTCTCCATCTTATCCCCAGTAGACTCCACCTTAATCCTTGCATTATCATCAATCTCAATATTATGTGAAACTTTCAGTTTATTTGATCCTAATAGAAATGACATCTCATTTTTATTAAACACCACATTTGTACTTATAATAAATTTGTTTTATCAGGTTCCATGCACCACGTTCTGTACCCTTTCACACCTTCTTGGTAGCCCAGCATTACACACTTGAGGGCTCTTGGTTCAAATTTATCTTACTTCACATGAGTACAAGCTCTCAGTTAAAACATTTATGTGAGAGTAGTTGCTCACACTGTCATACCACATTTCATCTGGAGTTTTAAACTCCACTACTGATGAAGGGCATTTGTTTGTAAGATGTGTTGTTTGGGCAGCAACCTTACACAGAAAATTCATTAGCAATATAGACTCAAACAACATACACCTCACTCTGTCAAGCAATACCTTATTAATTCTTTCAGCTCACACTGTCACACCACTTTTCATCTGGAGTTTTAAACTCCATTGCTGATGAAGGGCATTTGTTTATAAGGTTTGTTGTTTGGGCAACCGCTTCACCTGGAAATTTCATTAGCAATATAGACTCGAACAACATACACCTCACACTATCAAGCAATGCCTTGTTAATTCTTTCAGCCACATCATTTTGTTGTGGATTCCCGAGTATAATTTTGTGCCTTTTTATGCCATTTTTTCTACAAAACTGTTGAACTCCTTGAATAGAAATTCCAAACCATTATCTGTTCTTAAGCATTTGAGAACATAATCTTATTTTTTCTCCACCTCTTTACACCAATCTCTAAATTCTGAAGGCATCATTCTTGTTCTTCAATATATAGATCCACAGTCTTCTTGAATAATCATCAATGATGGATACAAAGTATCTTCCTCCTACTACGGTTGATGTCCTTGATGACTCCCATAAGTCAACATGGGCATAATCAAGACGTGCTTTCGACATGTGTTTCCAGCATGATATGAATTCTTTATGCTTTTACCCAAAACACACAATTCACAGATTTCAACTTACACCCGGCCGACATCCTTCAAGATTCCCTGATTGGCTAGTTCACCAAGTCCTTTGTGACTCACATGGCCTAGTCTTCCTTTCCATAAAATTGCATCATTCTTGTTCACAACGTCAGAATTTCCAATCATTGTTTCAACAATAAGATGATAGAAACCGTTATTTCTTATACATTTCATCACAACAACCGTATTATTTAAAATAAGCATGCATCCATCATTTGATACAAAATGGTAGCCCTTGGATTCTAGCATGCACAATGAAATCAAATTTCTCTTCAGTTGAGGGATGTACTAACATTTGGGAGGATCTTCACAAAATTATCATGCAATGTCAGCTTGATTTTACCATGCATTTTACCATGCATACTTAGTTTTCCAAGCAAAATTGACCCATTTTCTTAAAGATTTAGATAAAGAAATCATTCTTTGTAAGGACACATATGGAAACTACATCCAGAGTCCATAATTAATGCACTTTCTATCTGTTTTTCCATAACATTCACCGTCTCACCATCTTCACATTCCTCTGCACAATCCACAGTGCTATGTTGTTTCGATCTTTCTAAGCTTACTTATTATTCCAAGCAAAGCAATCATTCTTCAAGTGTCCGTGCTTCTTACGATAATGGCATTTTCTGGTTTTCTTATGATCTTCGTCTTTCCACTTTCATTGCCATTGTTTATTGGCACATAAACCTTTTTCCTTTTCCTGTTTCTCTTTACACTTTTCACATTCAATGCCTCTCCCATGACATTACTCTTTTCTTCGTTCAATTTCTACAAATCTTTCACTCTGAGTGCGCATTGAACCTCCTCCAAAGAAATCATCGTCTCTCTACCGAACAACATATGCTCCAAAGATTTAGGCAATGCATTCAACAAGATGATTGCATTGTCTTTATCTTCGATTGTGATATTGATATTCTCCAAATCATCAAGTGTTTTGTTAAATTATTTGAGCTAATCCTCCATACTTCTTAATTTGGAAAATTTGTAAGAATATAGGTTCTGCTTTATGCATAATCCACTGGCTAGAAATTTCGTCATGTAGAGAGATTTCAGTTGCACCCAAACTGCCGCCGCAGTAGGCTCATCCGCTACTTCACGTAGCACTTTATCTCCAAGACAAATGATGGTCGCGTTATGTGCTATCTCCATCATCCTGACTCTCTTCTTATTTTCATCCCCATATTTCAGATGCTTACCAGTCTTCAAAGCATCGGTCAGTCCTTGTTGAGTCAAGGTTGTTTTAATCTTGATCCTTCATAGCTCGAAATCATTCTTCCTTGTGAATGTCTCTATCTCGAACTTTTTTGCCATCATCGTTGTGATTCGATTCCCATAGACAATGCCAATTGTTGAGAAAAATGCAGTGAAAATAATGAAAGCAACACATTAATTAAACTGTAAAACTGAAGAATCGAAAGAACGTGAGATTTACAAGGTTCGATAATAAAGATCTACGTCCATGTGATGTTAATTGAAATTACTATTAACAAGAAACACAAGATAATATAATTTTCATATAACATAGGGTAAGAACTATTAGCCGCACCCAATCTCCCTTTTTGTTGTATCTCATACTCTATCTTCTCATACAGTAATAAATGAAAATAGATTGAACTCGTTAGATAAAAAACGACCATGGTTGACTATTTATCGACTAACATAACCACCATACCTAACTAGAACTGTTAGTAACAAACTCGCGTCAGACCGCTAATCTCCAGTAATTCCCCATCATCAGACCATTTACTGAAACGCTTTCCACTGAACAATCAACATTAACTATACTGACTCAAGATTAGTTCTATAGGTACAACATATCAATAGCAATATTTAGTACTATCGATCAATAATATCATCTATTGTTTATATAGCATCTTTTGCTAGACGAAGTTTATTGCCGCATTTTATGATTAGTATTTCATTTTATTATTTAAATATACTCGTGGTAACTAAACATACTTTGGGCTGCTTATTCAGCCGGTTTGGTTCTAACCGAATCGAATCGACCGGTTAACCGAACCTGTACAAGGCACATGAAAAGAAACAGAACTGCACCGCCGACCGATTAAATCAGCCGGTTATTCGATTAACCGAGTAACCGATTACAAATAGCAAGAAAATAAACTTTTTAGATTGTTAACATCAGTTTTTTAAATGTGGTACTAAATCTGCAAATTCAGTGCAAAGTTATTGAAGTTAATCATTTAATATCTTATCTACTAATTATAGTAATTAGGTGCATTTCTTTATTCATAATCAAGTTTTGGGCCATCCAATGATTAAGAAAGAAAAGGGCAAATAAACTAGTTTTCTTTCACCATAGATGTGAGGAAACCAAACACGAAAACAAATTCAAATTCAAATTCCGATATTCAACTTGACAAATTCAGATTCAGATAAAATTTAGAGCCATATCACGAAATCAAATTCAGATTTAGATAAAATTTAGAGCCATTGCACGAAATCAAACACGGTTAAAGTTCGCGGTGGTGCGGCGCAGAGGAGGCTTCTGGTGGGTGGCGTTGCAGGCTGGAGGGTGGTGACACCAACGACTGTGGAGGAAGAGGAATCGGCGGTGCTGCGAGCTGGAGGGCGGCGACTTCGCAAGCTGATGGAGAAGGAGATGGGCGTCGTTGCGTGGAGCCTCGGTCGCCGGCGAGAATTGAGGGAGTGAGGCGGTGATGGCGAGAGAGCGGCGTGGCGGCGGTTAGCGAATTCAGAAGAGAAAGAGATGGCTTAGAGACAGAGGGGTGGAAAAAAATGGAAAAATAGAAAGTCAAACAAAACTAAAGGGTGAAATTAAAATTGGGAATGTTAATTAAAAATTAGGCTTTAATTGGTTCCTAACCGGTTATCTGTTATGAACAGTAATCGGCCGGTTACCGGTTATAACCGATAACTAAGCCCTCCCAAAATCCGACACCGGAACCGAATCGATGCATTATTATACGGTTATCGGTTATCCGATAACCAGCCGGTTCCGATTCAGTTATCGATATAACTGATAACCGGTAACCGGTTAAGCAATCCTATACATACTACATAAATTTGTAATACAATTCGATTTCTTTGAATTGTACATATCTAGAAAAAAAAATATCTATGCAGTGTCCTAGATATTGGATCATCAACAATATTTATTGAGAAGAGTCTCATAAAAAAGTTGACTCGACTTGTTGTATTCTTTGTTGCGAAGACAAAGAAAACGATAATTTATGTATTATTTCAAGATCCAATACTCTGTGAGATTATATTGAAAAATTGACCACGACTCACAGAGGCGGCCATACTAAGAAAATTATAGTATATCGTACGTTGCAAAAAAACAGAATGAATTTACCATTTAATTTATTATTATATCAAACTAGGCGATGTATATTAAAAATATTTTGTCATACTAAGACACCATTGACAATGTAACCTCAAATATTTGAGAATGGATATAATAAAAGAATATATATGTAAGATTAAAGTTGGTACACATGTAAATATATAAATTATGTTTTTCAACCAAATAAAATATTTTGATTAAGAAATACACAAATTTCATAAGTTTTTAAATTTTGTTTGAGTTCAAAGTTCGCTGTCCAAAATAAGTCAATTTTTCGAAGTACGATAGGTAATCTAACTATATTATTTTAAAACTTTCAACAATTGCTCTCTAACAGTACATGGTACATAAATAATACCTATACCAAAAGAGAAAATATATAGAGTGTCATAATATTATTTTTTCATGGAATATCATTTTCTGATCATTATGATTTCAACATTGTTGATGTTATTGGAAAACTACCATCAAAACTTTTTCGAATTTCAAAAATACTTTTGGACTGTCCGTCGAATTTTGAAAAATTATATTATTAACCAACAAAATTTTAAAATCATGTCAAATTTCGAAACTTATAAATTTTTCTATATTATTTTTACCAAAAATACTGATTAAAAATCAGAATTTGACTGTAATTTATGTATTCACATGGAATTACAACTAATTCTTAGAAAATTGTACTCCACGAATGAATCCAAATCCAAATAATAATAATAATTTATCAATAAAAACAAACAAGAGAAGGGGGGGCCCGGGCAGAATCTGTCTCCCCCGAAATCCATGCTGAGGCCGTGAGGCGAATAAAAGAATTAAATATTACATTGACATAGGATTCTCTGCCACGAACCACACGCACATGAGCATCCAATGAGAAAGTGCCAGGTGTCATTTTGGAGTGGCATTATCTGCGGTTATTGTACTCGATTAGGTAACTGTTGCTCCAAATATTGGCGGGCAAATTCCCTATCCAAACCCAATTCAAATTTCCTCATTTTTCCCACTCTCCAAACCCTAGCCCGCCTTTTGCTTTCTCCCATTTCCCTCCTCCTCCACCTCCCCCCCCCTCTCTATCTCTCCTCCTCTTCTCTGCGGCTTATTTTTCATTGCTTTTGTTTCTTTTTTTTTTGCCTTGACGTTTCCCCTCGATGATTATCTGCTGGTTTTGAAGGTTCGCGATCTAAACTAGCTCTGTTGTTTTCGAGTGGTGTTGTTTTTTAGGTCATTTTGTTGATTTTTAGCTGCGTTTGCTCCTTTTTCCGGGCTTGTCCTGAGTTTTTTGGTTTTGCTAGCGCTGGGTAATTGAACTTTGATGTTCTTGGTGGAGTGAAAAATTGACCATGAGAGTGATTAGGGCCCGATTTTGGTTTTTTTTCGGAATATTCGACCATTTTTGGGTTGTGTGCTCTGATTTCGTCGTGTGACTGGATGCTGTTAACCTTTTGGATTTTCGTTTAATTACAGGTAATTACAGTAGAAAGCTTCAATCGACGATTTTTTTTAATTTTTTTGTGTGGAAAAGAGGTATATTTTTTCATTTGTTAAAGAAAGAGGCTAAATCATGGGGAAAGTGTCTCCGGCCGAAAGGCAATCGAAAAATGGTAGGCAGAAAAGGCGCTTGAGGAATGCCAAAAATAAGTTTTTGAAGCCTGGAGCTCTTGCTCAGCTCCGGGACAGCAGGGCGTCGGGTTCGAAATCCTGTACAGATCTTGGGAAGAAAAGAGTTGCGGTTTTTAATGGAAAGCAGACGGGTGGGGGAGAATCCGAGCCTCGTCAGCCCAAGACCACTGATCAAAGCCCCACTCTTTTATCGCCCGTAAGGTTTCAGTTTGCTCCCGCACTTGGAGCATCTGATTTCTTCAACCCAAATATTTTAGGGAACACTCCAAAGACCCCTCGAACTGAGGAGTTTGCCTCTGAGTCCAGGCTCGAATCTCTCCCTGTTGATTTACTGGTATTGACCTCTCCATTCTCTGCTTAATAACACTTTTAAAATTGTTTATGCTCGTACATCGTTTAAGTGGTTTGTGATGTTTTGCAAATCCATTCTTTTAGGCTTCTTCATGAGATGGAAACTAGATATGTATGATTAAGTCTTTTATTAATGTTTAATGGTGATCTGTTGCATTCAACTCTCAGTTACCACTTATGGCTGGCCTTGCGTTTTAGCGAGCATGTTTGTAGCTTTCGGGCTTCTAGTGAAAAATTGCCTGTTGCTTTGTTCTTTAGTGGAAAAATTCTTTTCACAATCCCAGTGGAACACATCTTCTGATGGCTTCTCTATTTTTGACATTAGCAAGAATAGTCACACATAGATGAATGAGGAGCTAAAGTTCCATAGTAGGTTCTGAGCTTCATAGGTTTTTAGAGATTTCTGTACTGTTATATAAATATTTCATAATTAGATAGAGTAGGAAGATTGAGCAGATGGGATGACAGGGGATACATTTTTCTGGTCGTTGTAACTTGCTAGTATTTTTTCTTGACTTCCATTTTACCCGAATACTGAGATGTATATCTGATTGATTCGTGTTTTATCATTAAGGTCAAAATACTTTGCCATCTGCACCATGATCAGCTCAGAGCGGTTTTCCATGTCTCTCAGAAAATCAGGAAAGCAGTAAGTTTTTACACCCCTGCCTGTACTTCTCTGCTGTTGAATTACTGGTATAAAATTCTCCAAATTAACTCACTTAATTGGAAAAGGTTGTTATAGCAAGGCAGTTCCACTTTAATTATACTACTCCGGATAGATCAAGGCAAGAGATGCTGAACACAATGACTCCACTCCCAACTGAGCACTGGCCTTTTATGGGGTAATCATCTCAAGTCCTGTCATGAGATCTTTCATGTATAAATTGGATCATATGTAACGATGTTTGAAATGCAGCAAGGGAGGCGAAAAAGGGGTGCTGATTGCAAGCCCGCACACGCCAAAGGCACCAAAGCATGGCCCTCGTCCACCCTCCCGTTTGAAGTTCACTGAGATGCGGCAAGTTGCCGCTGTTCTCTTCCAAGATTCATCATTCTCTTTGGTGCCGTCAGTTATTCAGAAACCAATATGCAAGTCGTTGGCTTCTAACAGAGTCCTGTTCTACGAGGACGAGTTGTGCCAGGCAGTTGCTCAGAATAAACTTCGTTGATTCACAGTTGTTTCTTCTTCGTGTGTATAGTAGCATCTCCTGTTTTTCTGTGTAATAGTAGCAAGGTAGATAAAGCCATAAAGGTTTAGGTTTGTAGTTATGCTGGGTGCTGCGGTTTCGAGCTTAAGTAATAGGATTAGGAAGAGGTTTTTGTTGGATTTCAGCCGAATAATATATTATAGAGTCCGTTTGTACAGCGCTGTAACCAAGACAATTTATGGGAACTTCACCCTTTGTGTTAAGGAAAATATTTCAGTTTTAAATGATGTTTTCAACAGAATGAGAGAATCAAGAGAATCAAGATAAATCTTGAATTGGGATATTTCATCCCAAACAATGATATAGAGCACCATGTGCTTTATACAGATCAGGAAATAGGAAATATCATCATTTACAATAATTTTCCACTGATTGCAAACTGGTGCATAATTCAAGCCATTGTTCTGTACACATGTTATACTTCACTCTTCACAAATGGGCTGCAAGTAACAATCCATATTTTATCTAGTCTACGACTAGTATAGGCTTTAGCAGCAGCACGTAATGCTTCACGTCAATGAGCGCTGACAAGGAATGGGTGCTGGCAAACACTGCATTCTATGGTTTCAGAACCAGATGCTGGAACCTGAACCTGCACGCAAAATCCCAAGAGTTTCGATAAAGTACTGTTTTCGTTGTGTATTAAATGAAGGTTATTATTGAAAGGAGAAGAGAACCTGTAAGTGGACCGTGCACGTTGGACAGGCAACTTCTCTCATTCTCCTGCTAGAGGCTTCAGGTTTCGCTCCTACAAATATAATTTTGCTTATAAAAGGATTCACAATACAGGCTTATAATAAGCAAACATTTTGCATAATTACCCGTTTTGCGGTTTTTCTCCATCTCCTCCTGTACCAGAACATTGACCAGATGGCAAATCAGAAATCTTAAATAATCATATCTTATGAACAAACTTGAAAAACGCAATCAGATCTTCAGATTAATGATCTAATACTGATCCTATACATCAAGGTCAGTTAATTTACAACGTATACATCAATAGTCACAAGCCTAAGAAACAAGACGAAGCTTGCACATTTTTTTACCATCTCACACATATCCATGTACCATCTCTACCAAGGTGTCTTAATTTGCCTAAAGTAAAAATACAAATACGACTAGGACTATAGTAGAATAAATTAGCAGCAAGGTAAAGCACAACTAACTATTTCACCGAAGAAATGCACAACAGGCACCAAATTTGCAAAACTTAGAATGAGTTTAGCCAATCATGTGTCTATATCTTCCATTTTATTCACATGGCTTAAGTAACTCAAAATCCTTTATAAGAAGGCAAATGAAGCTCAACTTATTTATTTGCATTACCTGAAGTTTTCTAGCAAGATCTTCATGGCACTGCAGCCCAGTAGCTCGACCAGACACTACCTTATTGCTGAGTCTTTGAGTTACCTCTGCCTGCAAACAAAAGGAGAGCATGACAACCACATGAGAAGATATCCATATCATGCAATTTTCTCTCTGCAGAAATATGCCAATCTTGTTAGGAACTTAGATTTGATTCAGCGAGAAAGCAGGACATTACAAAATTCTAACTGTTCAGAGAAAGGTAGGGAGAGGGTAAACTAGAATGTACAAACATTATCTCACTAGTTTATTAACAGAAATCACAGCCATATGCGCGCTACACAACCATGACACTCAGGCCTCTTTTCCCGAGTCATAACTAGCATCAGGTGTAGGAGTCTCTAATCATATTTTGTTTTCAATACCGGACAAAGTTCATGTTGCATGAGAAGAGGCCAAAAAGATGGAAAAATTTAGAGAAAACCCCATCAACCAACACTACAGAGAACACAATGGGATACAGTGAAAGTATTCTGCACAGAATAATGCTAAAAAGATATGAACATCTAAGAGGAAGTAATGCCAGTAATGCTGCATGTAGAAAAACGATATACCCAAGACAATTTACTGTATCAGTTAGTCAACCATAATGAATAATGCACCAAAGGATTCTGTCATGTATATTCATGAGGTGCTTATTCATGCTACATTCATACTAGTTTGCCCAGGATATACCAACTAGGAACTATCCCTATTTTCTTTAATGAAGAGATAATACCACATTGCTGCTAAGAAGTAACATAAGCAATGGCAACTCACTGCTCAAATGAAAAATACGACTATATTATATTTCTTCAGAAACAATTCAATTTTACTCATGAAAATAAAGGATCTTGGTAAATGGTACATACCATGCATCGATCACAAACTCGAACTGGTTGAGCATTTTCATCTGCAGTGAGGGCAATTCTCCCTTGTGTGCACTTGTCACAGAAAATATCCCCACAGTTTCGGCAGTGATGCTGATGAGATTAATAACATATGCCAAATTACAAGGGTGAGAACAAGTACTAATTGTATCATTGTATGTATGCTGATAATAATAGCAATTATAGCACTATCAAACAGTAATAGGAGAGCAATGTTTGAGAATCTATTCCAAAAATATTGTCAGGAATAATTATATTAGGGTGAGGATGCAAATTCCTTGGAAACTATATGTATCATATTGGTGCCATTTAATGTTACGTGTAGTTTCTTAAGCCTAGAAACTCAGAAATTATCAAGATTGGAACAGAACTTCTCATTTAGGGGAATATTCGTGCCCTTTTTCTTTAAAGGATAGCTATTTCTCAATTATAGATAAAATTCTGGAATTATTTCATGACTTGCTCTGAAATCGAAAAGAGGCCAGGTGTCAATAGATCTGTATGATTTTGCCAGAGTCAATCTGCAACTTAACCATTATTATCATACTGGGGATCTGTACATGAACTATAACTCATGTCTCCTATTGAACAATTTCCACGAGTCACGACTAACAGATATTTATTCCAATGCTTTCTTGTATTATTTTTTTGGCTATGAAAAAATCTGCAACAATTAATCAGTTATCCTACACACTTTGCTAAATGGCGGTGACAATTAGACATATGCAACCAGTAAACTAAAAGCAAACCTTCCGATTAAAAGCATTAAAATCTGCTGCACAAGCTGTGCACTTGACTACTGCTTCATCTGGGACCTATATGTCAGATATAAAACCATAAGTCACAGATAAAGAATCAATAAAGGACAATAAAATATTTAAGAAATACTAATCTAACCCAGTGATCCTTCTCCTCATTCATTGGCTTTATCAAGTTCCTCCAATCAATAAATCCTTTCTTCCTTTCTGATGATTGGTCAGTTCCCTTAACTACATCTGATTGAGTACTGCTTGAATGTATCTCATTGGACTGCTCATACGAAATGAGGATCGAGTTAGTGAGTTACAGCATTATCAACTTGAGCAAAATGAATAATCATACAGGCAGACATCAACATGTTACATAATAAAGATTGCTTCAAAAATATCACACATAAGTCCTGCAAATGGTAGGTACATTCTCCATAGTCAACATAGTGAGGATATCTGAGTTGCTAACTTGCTGTATGCTAATACTAAAAATGAAACGAAGAGCAAATGGAGCATCATTAGTGCTAATGCATGCCATGTACCATGGAGTCACATGATATGGGCACGTATGTCAGGCCATATTCTGTGCGCACGGACAGGGCCAAGCCGCTGGGCGCGGACGGACAGCTCAGCTCATGAAGTAGCATAGTATGTTAGGGGTCTTTTGATAGAGTCTTAAGAGTCTTTTGTTGTTTTATGTTTATCTTTATTTCTTATGTTTATCTTCAAGTAAGTCGAGTCCTAGCAGGTTAGGAATCTTGAGTCTAAGATTATAAATACCCGTTGAGGGAGGTGTCGATGACCATGGTTTAGTAGGGCGGATGTGATCTGTAGCCTCATGAGAGGATTGTTCTTTATGTTGTTCTTCAGTCATTTATATTATAGTTCTTTCATATTTCCGTGTGTTCCCATCCTCTTTCATATATTTTCGTCTATCATTGTCGTGTTTGTGATCCAATGCCTTTTACTCCATATCAATTTGGTGCGGTGAACGTGGAATCATCATGGTGGATTTTCGAAGCGTGGAACCACGCCTTGAAGGATTGGAGAAGGCGTTTGAGGACATGTTACGCAGTTTCACTGCTAGGGTCGCCCAGGACGTCGTGGCTCGAATGGAGCCATTCTGGCAGGAGCTACGAGAAAATTGCGGTCATGCTCTCTGGCAGTTGGACTCT
The DNA here is from genome assembly GCA_034509125.1 of Monilaria moniliformis. Classification (NCBI taxonomy): domain Eukaryota; kingdom Viridiplantae; phylum Streptophyta; class Magnoliopsida; order Caryophyllales; family Aizoaceae; genus Monilaria; species Monilaria moniliformis. Next base: position 15,774 of record JAYDZE010562416.1, on the reverse strand, counting down.
CCACCCACCCCAGACTATCAGATTTCGGCTGCCGCCGATGCCTCCAGCCCCATCATGCTTCCATCCAGCCCCCACCATCGCCCCTGATGTCTTGCCCCCAGCCCCCGCCACTTATGTCTTGCCCTCAGCCCGCGCTGTGGCCTTGATGTCTTGCCCCCAACCACCATCGCCCGTTTGTCCCCGGGATGTGCGGACAGCGCCGTCACTTCCCGTGTCCCAGCCCCCACCCCCATCACCAATGCCGCCTGTCATCCATTGGGCGTCACGCAGCCAGCAGCGCCATCACCTTCTCGGCAGCGCCCGCCATGGTGCAGGTCCCTGTCACACATTTCCCACACCCTGGCAGTACACAACTGGCCGCCAAGTCACGCCCTCAAGCATGAATATGAGTCCCCATGTCGAGCGCGGGACAACTGGCTGTTTCAAGCGTGGGAGTATTGATATGGGAGTATTGATATGGGACGCGCATGTCGAGAGTATTGATATGGGACGGGCATGTCGAGCCATATTCTGTGCGCACCGGGCAATACTCTGCGCGCGCGGATGGGACCAAGGCCGCTGGGCGCGAAAGGCACGCCATGCACGGACGGACAGCCCAGCCCATGAAGTAGCTTAGTATGTTAGGGGTCTGTTGATAAGAGTCTTTAGAGTCTTTTATTTGTTGTTTTACGTTTATCTTTATTTCTTATGTTTATCTTCAAGTAAGTCGATTCCTAGTAGGTTTAGGAGTCTTGAGCCTAAGGTTATAAATACCCCCTTGAGATTGAGGTTAGAGAGGGAGGTGTCGATGACCAAGGTTTAGTAGGACGGATGTGATCCGTGGCCTCGTGAGAGGATTGTTCTTTTTGTCATTCTTCTCCATTCATTTATATTATAGTTCTTTCATATTTCCGTGTGTTCCCATCCTCTTTCATATATTTCCGCCTATCATTGCCTTGTTTGTGATCCAACGCCTTTACTCCATATCATCACACATAATCCATAATAGAGCTAAGAGTCTTATCACTATTAGTAGCATGTCAAGCAAAGAGGGATTGAAGAATGTGCAGCAAATGCAGCAACAGTAGAAATGATAAGATATGGAAAATCCCCTAACCAACCTGGATGCTTGCTGCTGTCACTGTATCCAGAATATTGTTTGTGGTATAACTATTTGACTTGAGCCTAATCCGTCTTGGTTCAGGATCAACATTGGTTTTGGCCCAAAAGGCAAAGATATGTGAATCCAACACCTAGATAAAAGAATATGCCCATAAAATTCCCAGATAAAAATAATACTAGTAATCGAAAAATGCACTTGACTCTCATATGCAGCAGTCAGTACTTACATCACATCTAGTAACCGTGTCAAGTGGGTATATTTTTAGCATCCGGCTTGTAGCTGGATCCAAGAAACGTATTCCGTCCAGCCCAACCTAAAACAACACAAGTTGCAAATTTAAGTTGAAGGAATTAACAACAAAAATCATCAACGAACAAGGGGCATGCATGCCGTAGGATAAATAATCTCTGCTTTGTACTGATATTAGGTGGTAATAAATGGTCAACTACATTAAAGACAGCTAGCTGCTGCTACTACTTTTAACTTATGCAGCACGAAATGAACTAGACATGTAAAATCACATTTCTTTCCAGATAGAATAAACCATGAAAAAGCAAAACCCAATGCATGATCAAAGTGTGCGTAACAAGCAAACACTGGAATCAGCAGCAAATTATACTTTACCAACCTGACAAAGAACATCCATATCAGTCTGACCATAACCTTCCGACAGCAGCTTAACACGAAACTTCTGAACGCCACTCTTAACATCCTCCGAATCCTCCATCTTTGGCACCGCCTTGACAATCCTAGGCGAAGAATTCCCAAATTCATTCTGCACTTTCCCTCCAGGAACGGTTATCGGCCTCCCATAATCATCAAACAAGACCCCACCGTCGCCTCCAGCCGTGTCCGACGATCGTCCTCCTTTCCCACCATAAGAGGACTCCACCGGCGCACCATTATACTTGTAAACACCATTATCGTAAATCCTCTGATCCCAACCATAATTCAGGTTGCTCTCGTATAAATTCGCATGATACGGCACATCAGAAGAGCCATACGAGTTTGAATTCAACGAGTACGCTGGATCATACGCAGGCTCGAGATTATGGTTTCGCTGGTCGTAACCATAATCCACGGGGGGCTGGTTCTGATTATAAAATTGATGATTTTGTGAGGTATCCTGGAGGTGAGGGAAGGAATATTGCGTAGGATTAGGAATATGATCGGGATTTGAAGTATAATTAGAGGGGTGAGAGTAATCAGGCTGCAAGCCCATCACAGGAGGCGCGGATGCATACGGGGCGGTGGAAACGGGATTGAACGGCGGAAGATCGGTGGCGGTGGTGGCCTGGTAGTATTGGTTGTAATAAGGTGAAGAGGTGGTGCCGGATTGGGGCTGCATCTTGTTCTTCTTCTCGGAGTGATTGGTGGAGATGTGATTTGCTGAAAACCTAACAAAATCGATTGTAGAAATTGGGGGAAATGTAATGAGCAAGTTTATTAATTCAACGACTTGAGAAAAGCGAATGAAGAAACTCAGGTGGGAGGTTCTGGAGCTTTATTCCCGGCTATAAAGAAAATGTAAATTGCACCTAACACCCCTATGGTTTTTGTTTCTCTCAAATCGGCCCAACTTGTTTAAAGGATTATGAATCGTTGATATTTGATAATGTATTTTATGCAGTATCTAATAATACATTTTATATTCCAAGATAATGCATATTTTAATGACAATAATAGATCGTAATAATTATAAAATTATAACTCACTTTTTGTTAAATAATGATCGGATTTTTATTTTTAAGTAGAACATAGTATTACTTTAAATACAAAATTATTAGTACTATTTTATCAAAAGTATGACGAATTTAAAAAATTCATTTAAAATAATGAAATATTAATAGTTTATCAAAAAATATAATGGAATTAAGGGTCATCAAATTCAAGTGTATGGTCTATATATAAATTTCATAAAAATAACCCTCCCAACACCCAACATCCACATTCACATCTTTTTTTTTTCTTTTAATATATATAGCGTTTAATCATATTCCACCATCATTTGGCTAGCCATATATTCGAAGCCAGTTTTGATACATTATTATTAGGGATAGTCAATTTAGCCCGACTTTCATAGGTCGGCCAATCCGATATGGTTAGGGCTTAAAAATTATAATCCTAAAAAAATTTCAATTTAAATGACCATAAACCGAATAGCCGACAATTTGATAGAGTTGGCACGAATATAGTCCGAACTTTATAGGGTCGATTCGAAAATTAGCAACTTTTCATTCTTTAATATTCAAACTACATCATTTCAAATTTTTTCAAACTTTTGAAAGTTATTATGATAAGAGTTTTTTTCAAATGTATGTAAAAATGTATTTCAATTCAATATTCAAAAGTTATATTCATCATATCACTTTTTTATATTTTACCATAACATTTAATATAAAATAATTTAGATTCAAAATTTTATATGTTATAAATATATAATTATCATATTAGTTTAAAAAGCTCATAAATTTATTTTAAACCCAATTAGCCCGATGAGTTAGTTTGAAACCCGATAATTTATGGTTAAAGTTGAGAATTTCTAGCCCGAAAAAATCACAACCCGAATAAACGGTAATCGAATAGCCCGACAGCCCGATAGGATTGGCCCGATTGACATCCTTAATTATTATGTTATGGATAGCTGATGAGTTTAATTGATATATTGATTATTTTTAATAGTTTGAGAAAATTTCAATTAGCAAGTATCTTCACTTTTTTCATTGAAAGGGATGGGGTGCACAAACATATTTTATCCTTTAAAAAATGGTGTATTTATTTTTGGAGAAAGGGATTAGAAATGGCGGGAGTGACTTCCAACTCCGAAACGAATTTCTGAGTTCCACTACTTTCACCATCTGCGAACATCTCCAACCAATCTCTTCCCCAAAAATGTGTTACCAGTTCATTTCCCTGCGGTTGATCTTCCTATTGTGGATGGTTTCGTTATCCACTGCTCGACTTTTAACGATGGAAATGCATCATCGCTTCTCCGATCAGGTCAAGCAGTGGTCCCGCCGGAGCGGCACCGCCTTTCCAGTCGAAAGTTGGCCGGAAAAGGGCAGCGTTGAGTACTACGCGCTACTGGTGAGCCACGATACTGCGATTCGTCGGCGATTGTTGTCGAGTTCCGGCGATGAATTCACTTTCTCAGACGGCAATGCCACTTTTCGAATCAGCTCCTTAGGATTGTAAGAGAACTATTAAAATTTAAATTGCATTCAGTAAATTCCTGTTCGGTGATGTTCCGAAGCATTGGAATTGGAAATCTAAATTACACATGTATGTGTAGTTCAATTTTGGATTTGTAATGTATTTGTCAAAATCTCAATTTTCGAACTTGATTTTGTGGATCTGGATGTAGGAAACACTTTTGACTCTTAAATAATTTATGTGGAAGTAGTTTTCTATTTGCTTTGGTTTTTGCTATGTGTGTGATTGGTTAATTGATTTGTAAGTGGAGATTGCTGTAGTTTGCACTACACGACGGTGACGGTGGGCACTCCGGGGATGAAGTTTCTTGTGGCGCTTGATACAGGGAGTGATTTGTTCTGGGTTCCATGCCACTGTACAGAATGTGCAGCGTGCAGCAGTTGATGATTCGCCTTATAGCTCTGTATGTTTTCTTAAGCGTTTGATTTTCTGGGGTTTCTGATATTTTTTTTGTCTCTGTCTTATCTGTAAAGTTACACATATGCCCTCTAAATCTGTTTCCCTTACTTAAGATGGATGCGCTATTGCTTCTAGACTGCAAAATATCAGCAAATAGAGTAACCAACCAATTTATGGATTCTGTTTTTAGTTTAGACCTGCTGGCTTTTCCAATTTGTTTTGTCTATTTCCATCAGCTTGACTGTTGATTGAAAAACATCGTCGCATGACGTTCTTTATGCTTTTAATCTACAAAATGAGACGCGAATAACCTGGAGATTACATTTTCTTTTCCTTGAATATTTCTGGATGCAAGTTGTGCAATATTATGATGCACTCTCTGTATTCCTACCACGAAACTCTGAGTTCGACTGTGTTTCTTTATGTCACTGCCTAACCTTCTGTATCAGCCTACTTTTTTCCCAGATCATGTTGTGTTGATATCAATTAGTCTTGTTTGTCATTGTAGTAACAATATTAACTAGTTTCCATCGCAATGGCAGGACTTTGAGCTTAGCATATATGATCCACTTGAGCCATCTACAAGCAAATATGTGACTTGGAACAGTGATCTATGTGGTTTTCACAATAGTTGCAATGGAACTTCTATCCACTGCCCTTACCATGTGTATATGTCTCATCTGAAACATCAACTTCAGGAATTCTGTTGGAGGATATCCTGCATTTACGGTCCTTTGACGAATATCAGGAGTTTATTGAGGCATATGTAACATTTGGGTTAGTAATAGAATCTCTGCTTACTGCTCATGCACTTGCTTTGAAAATTCCATTGTTTACTTTATGACCTATTTTCTCGATATTGAGAAACAGTACAATTTTAGTTCTTGCTTCATCTGTATGATTATGAGAAATGATGTCATTATTTTGTTACTTGGAGTGGACAGCTGTGGACTGGTCCAAACTGGTTCTTTCTTAGATATTGCAGCTCCAAATGGTCTGTTTGGGCTTGGTCTTGACAAAGTATCAGTTCCTAGTACCTTGTTCAGGAAGGTTTATATTGCAAATTCTTTCTCTTTGTGTTTTGGACGAGATGGGACAGGTAGGATCAACTTTGGAGATAAAGGTAGCCTTGACCAGGAAGAGGCCCCGTTCAATATGAACTTGTTTCAGTGAGTGTGTGTGTGCTTTTTTCTATATTGTATTTTGTTGACAGCTTGTTTCTTGGTAGTGTAATACGTTCTCTTCTTTCTAATGGAATGCATTGCAGCCCAACCTATAGTGTTGATGTGACTCAAGTTTGTGTAGGGACTACTGTCCTTAACTCCGAGTTCTCTGCACTTTTTGACTCTGGCACCTCCTTCACCTATCTTGCTGACCCTTACTATTCAATGCTTTCAGACAGTGTAAGCCGCCAAACACAGATGACATAACCTATCTGATCATGCACATTCTTATATCTTCTAACCCTCTGCAGTTCCATTTGCAAGTACGGGATCTACCACGCCCACCTGATGAGAGACTCCCTTTTGAGTGTTGTTATATTATGAGGTCAGAACCAAAATTCTGTCTAGTTCACATATTCCTTCCAGAACTGGTCTTGAATTGTTCTCCATTTTTTTCATGAGATAGCCCCAATGCATCTACCAGTTTGGTTCCTGCTATAAGCTTGACTATGGATGGAGGAGGCCAGCTGGTTGTCCATGATTCAATAATAGTTATTTCCACTCTGGTGGGTAAAGTTCATCTAGTTTATTTTACTCGTATTGTCCGACGCCCATTTTCCTCTGTTACTCGCATGATATCATGATTGTATTTGCAGCAAGAATTTGCTTATTGTCTGGCTATTGTAAAGAGTCAGGAGCTGAATATAATTGGATGTAAGTTTCCTAATCATCATCACAATATTCCTTATTTTTTCTCTGCTTTCTTCCGTACTTGAGAATATGATCCTCCTCTTTCTACAATGATGAATTCCTTCGGCAGAAAATATCATGACTGGCTACTGCTTTGTGTTTGACCGGGAAAGACTTGTCCTTGCTTGGAAAAAGTTCAACTGTAAGTTTTGCTTGAAGGAATCAACTAATTATATACTTGCCTAGTGTGGAGCTTACCAAACTACCGAGTTCTGGTCAAATGCAGGTTATGATGTGGAAGATTCAGATGCTTCTGAACCGAGATCTGTAAACTATGCAAGTGTGCCATCTGCTGGTGCCAGTATACCTAATAACATTACTCAATTCGACGAATTAAAAAGGAATGCAGCTCAATGTTTAGTTGCACCATCATTGTACATATACAATATATTTGGCTCGGTCCATTCTCTTCTAACATTCCTGATCTTTTTTCTTTTAATGATCAGTATATAGTCCTTGGTATACTCTGTTAATGATTTGTACAAGTTGTGTAACATCAAAATCATTGGCGTTTCCTAAATTCTAGTCTTGATTGTAAGAGATGCGGTTTATGATAAGATTCTTGAGGAAAAGAACAAGAAAAATCTACATGTATTGTAAATTGCTCATTCTTGCTTGTCACAATTGCTGCGATGTTTCATGCATTACAGAAAGCTTCTTTGATGTGTACTAAGTGTTAAGCAGCAGCTGCCGAGCTCGAACTGTGATCTGAAGGCGAGCCAGTGCATGCATGCAATCCAGAGCTATCCGAGCCTGTCTTCTCGCTATCACCCCTCGAACCAGAGCTTGCAGCTTTACCAAGCTCTGCAGCGCCTTATAAGCTCGTCTCGCCTATACATACATGTATGTTTACATCAATATGTGTATATGTTCACTGAAAGAGAAGAAATTATGCAGGGAAAGAAAGATGAAGAAAGCATGTATATGTGTATACAAGATGACCCCTAAAGCATGATTGTATTGCAATGGCTGCCATGTCTTCCTTGGACAGGAAATCTGAACCGGCATTCTCTTCTTGTGGGCTGCTGTTGAGTTCTTGGCTGAAGTTGCCGTTGTTTGTGTGGAGGACAATAACAGCATTGCCTTTGTTGGGATGGCGACGCGACGGCGCTGATCTGAAAAGTTTCCTCGGAATGGCCCTCCACCATGTATGCTCTTTGCCAGAAAGCATGATGTTTTGATGAAGAGATGATGGATCACAACATGGAATTTGCAGGAATGTATTTATATTTAAGTCAAGTTATTAGTGTGTGGTTAACATGTTTAGCTAGAGGCTGCAGGCGTTGCAACGTGCCAAAGTGAACTAGCTAGGGGTACATTTAATTAGCTAGGGGCACATTAATGAAACAAAGTACAGTGCACGTCCAATAAGAAAAGAAGATTATAATTTTAGAACGGATAAAAAAGAATAAAATATTTTACTTTAAATGTCAAGTTCTCACATCATACTTTACAAGTTTAGTATACACATCCAAATAAGGAGTAATATATTTCAAGTCAACATCAAGATTTTGCAATAACAAAGTCCAAAAAAGTAAAAGATTCTTAATTTTGTAGTCACATGACTTGGTCTCCTAGTTCTATTTTCATATAACATCATGAAATATTTATATACATAATTCAATGCATCGATATTTTTACATAATATGAATAAGGAAAATGATTTTTTGATATAATGTTTCTATGCCATAATACTCTTATTTTATTTTTCATAATTATATTTTATATTTTGACTAATGTATCCTTATACTATTTTGGATAAAGATAAATCAATTAACAATAACAATCAATCCCTAAAATTATGGAAATCAAATTTAACTCAATATTATCATCTAAAAAATATTATAAATTACAATTTCCTTTCTATTCAAACTTGGAAATGAAATAATATATATATATGACTAAATACTAATCATCGCACAAAACATGTACGACTAATAAAGTTCTATACCATGAGTAAGCCCAAAATAATATAATTCCCACCTAAAATTGTAATTCTTCTTTCAAATTTTATCCTCATTATTATTATTATTTTACTAATTACATTACTTTGATAATCATCCCAAAATCCAAGTTACCGTGAAACTGGATGTAAACAACATATCCTAAAATAATATATACCAAATTGAAATAAATTGACAAAATTATATTCTTCTATATTATGCCACGGTGAATTATCATTTGTCCTTTTAAATCATAATCATACTTAGAGAAGTAGTATAATTATTTAAATAGTAAATAATGTAGTACTTAATTAATTTCTATAATTATAGGATAATTAGGTGAAGTGATTATGAAATAGATTAGATTTGTTTTTGCAAATTGAAAAAATCAAATCTTATTGTAATCTTTGACTTAAAATAGCTAGAGGATAAGAAAGTCTTCACACAAAATACTACAAATTTTAAAATTAATCAAAAAATAATAATAATACAAAATTACTAATTAAACCCTATTATGGCAAAGACATTATGTCTCAAAATCATAGCCCTTTGTGAAATACGACTTACAATATGCATATGATTGTACAATCCCTTTAGCATTTACTAATGTTATTTCCACATGACATGATTTTATAGCTTATGTTTTTTTTTTTTTTTGGTATGCTAATATTTCTTGTAGAGTTTGGCAGAAATGGCTCGTGCAAACTGTACGCCAAAATATGTTTTATTATTTAATAGACGAACATGGTACTTAGATTAACGAACATGGTATATTAAACTAACGAATACAGTACATTAGATTAACGGATATTCTTTTATACCCCATAAACGAAAAATAGCCAATGACTATTTTGCTTTTCCAATTGTCGAAAATAGTTTTTTTTCGTATTTTTCATCTATAAATACCCACAAATTATCACTCCATTCTTCACACATCTTCATCGCATTATCTATCTTCTCCTACTTCATTCTTCATACATCTTCTCCCACAAATCTCCACTTCATTGTTCACACCTTTACTCATACAATGGATTCAAAAAATTACAACTATGCTCCAAACCTTCCATATGAAATGTAACTCAATAATTATCTTAGGTTTATAGGAGTCAATCATAACACCCTCGATTTTGACCCTCAAAATCCACGATTCTTTCCTATTCCTCCTACTATGCAAACAAATATCCTCATTGGCTGAGTTCCTACTCAATCATCACATACGTCGTCTCTTGGAGATATCTCAGGCCTCCAACTCTCCGACGAAGCAGAGACTCCCAAGCGTCGATCTGCACACACTGCATACTTAGCGGAAAAAACTCAAACGATCTTCGAGTGCTATGTCGACGTTAGTGAAGACCCTATTGTTGCCAACTCCCAAAAAGTCAAGATTTTTTTGGAGAAAATAGTTTATAGATACAACGAAGTGCGTCCTGAAAGCGCAATTGAGCGCACGACTCATATGCTTCGAGCCCACTGTGAGAGGTTGAGCCCAAAAATCACCAAATTTTGCGTCCTCTACAACCACTTGAAGTAGCAATGCAAGAGCGGCTGGAGTGAGGCAAATTTGATGAGAGAGGCGCAAAACATGTATCAACAAGAAAGCTTTCGACAATTCAAGTACATCAAGATTTAGAAATGGTGTGCTATTGTGAGAAGCAACCGGACATCGGGGGATCGACCCACGACGGATCGAGAGATCGAAGAGCGCCTCAAACGGACAATACACAAGAAGCGAAGGCGAGACGAGCGTGGCGCCGAGCAGAAACCGTCCAATAGACCAAAATGCGGCCAAGCGCAATTGGAATGGGAATGCGGCGGGGGAAATAGCGGAGCAAATGAGCAAAACCAGTGAGGCTGGTCTAATGGCAATGTACTATAATGCCATTTGCGGTGACTTGTCCGGAATGGAAGATGAAGCAAATGAAAAGCACTGCCAGTTTGTGGCTAATGGCTATGCTCGAGGCGAAATTAGATCTATCTTAGTTGTATTTTTTCTTTCAATTATGTAGTTTTTTTTAATTTCAAATTTATAATTTTTTATTTTAATTAGCATTTTTTATTTAAACTATGCACTTTTTTATTAAAATTATGTAATTTAAGTTTTTGAATAAAATTAATAATTTTTTTGTTCATAAATTATTTTAATTGAATATAAAATTAAAAAAATTAAAGAGAAAAAATAATAAAATGTAAATAGATACTATAAATAGTATAAATATTCAAAGAAATGATGACATAATCCGTATTTTGGATCGATTTCCACAGAGAGAGAGAGAGAGAGAGAGAGAGAGAGAGAGTGCAGACGAAATTGAGAACGTATGATTTATTCGGTAGCTTGAAATCCATCATTGCTGAACAGTTATTTGGTTATGGGGCTTATGCCATCTTGCGCTTTCCTCTTACCGAAGCAATTGCCTTGTTCGCATTAATGATGGCTTTCTTGATTTCATTCGTATTTTTTGATCAATTGAAAAAATCAAATTCGTCATGGTCGATTCGAAAGCGCAAGACACGAAAAGGAAATCCGAGAGAGAGAGAGAGAGAGACTTGCTGAAACAAGATTGGAAACCAAGCAAACGGCATGAGGTTTTAGACTACCAAAACTTCAACTTCATGCCAAGAGAATCTGCAATCCCCACAACAAAACATAAAACGAAGGCATACACAAACAACATAGCTAGAGCTGAGATAGATGAAGCTGATAGAGTGTCAATGGACAAGTTAACCAATCCTGTAAGAACATTAGCCTGCACACATTCAGAAAATGGGTGATTAGTCACTCGATTGAGACCCAAAACATCATATGTATGCAAACCATGAGCAAGGGTGGGTGCTATCTCTAACCAGAAGAAAAGATGCCAGCATATTTCGACTAAAAGCTTCTTCCATGGCTGAACTCTTGCATCCCGGAACACAGTCGAACATCATCACAATGGCTAACACCTGAGGGAGTGATATGTAGTTATTGCTTGATTGGCAGCAGCAAACAACACAGAAAGTTTAGGATTTGTTCCAAACTTGCAAAATTATACAGAAAAGAAGACAGTTCTCATTATTGATATCAATTTAGTAACACCAATATACAATATAAGGAAATTAGTATATGAATTTATGCCTGATTTAAATAATATAACAGGATCATCTTTTTTATGAATTAAAATACGAAAAAGTTACCTGAAGGTTGGTAGCCAAGATAAGAGAAACATATGCCATGTTGCACTGCACAGAAAACTCAAAGTCTTTATCTTCTATCCTTTCAAGATGGTGGTATAGGATGATAAACGTTAGTTAAATTAAAAGTGTAAGAGTGACATTTCAGAGTGGGCATTACCATTCGGCGAGATGTTGCTTCAACATACCAGTCTAGAAGCAAAGTTAGCGACCTGTAAAAAGACGGAGAAGGAAACCAAACGACTTGGTAAAATGTTCAATTAAATAATAAAGAAGTAAATGCTGGGACCAAAACACAGTCCTCTTACCAGAAAAACATGCAAAGGGTCCAAACTCTAGTTCTTGCGGATGTCTTGGTTATTAACATAGCATCAGCATTGTCCCCAAAGAAGGCATAGCTTCCAATTCTGACACCAATAAGATACATACCCCAATATCCTGAAACCAAGAACAAACCAATGGCATAATGTTAAAATATCATATCTTTTATGGGAGAATAATGTTTGTGTTCACAATATTTCCTAAGAGAAATGTATAAAGAAGAAACAGAAAAAGATACGTAATGAGGAATGCCCAAACTACAGAGAGATCCTCACCAAATATGCTAAAAATCCCTTCCTTGTTTTGGCTAAAGATGTCAGTTTTCCTTTCTTCAGAAAGAAGATATAAATTCAGCCCACACAATAGTAAGCCTTGATAGCCTGAAATCACATACAAGTCCACACATGTTAACCGAACAAATTATTTGATTTATACAGCTGTTATAGCTAAGAACCTCAGCTAGAACAGAAAGGAAATTGGAAATTGTGCAATACCTATTAGGATTAATGAACCTAGAATGCCACAGTACTTTGGATGAGCGTTAATAATTAACGTGAGGATGGCCACAGCAGCTAGAGTGAAAAAGAAGTTCCAGTGGACACCATATTCACCAACATGAACCTGTACACAGAAATAAACACAAGCAAATTGAAGGAAAACAAACACAATCATTTTAGGGGTGTGGAGTGAATAAATTCAGAGGATGATCGTTGAACGCAGAAGTGTAAATCAGTTGAAAATCCCATATTACTGTACCTGGTAATTCACGCTTGAAGTAGAGACAAGTCGAGCAAACCCCAAAACAATCAATGGACTAGTTGAACGAAGACCAGTACTCAATGTCCTAGATTGGCACAAATGAACAAGAAATTAAGAGTACCTGATCAATCATAATAACTCACACAGAAGATATTGAAACAAAATGTTGCAGAAACTGGCAACTAAAAACTAACTCAACAGCCATTGAATACTAATACAAAACAAAAACATCCACAAACACCCGAAAATAAAATTGTCAAATAACTAAATGCTATGTTAAGAAACTAAACTAATTGGGACCAGAACCAAGTCATTCTGGTCTCAAGGACTGCCGCAAGGATATAGAAAACAATCAAGCACACATGTAAAAAAGCACTTTAGCTGCTTACATATTTGCAATGCCACGTGCCTGTCGTGAAACCAAGGCATTTGCTACTACAAATGCGCCAACCCCAAGATCCATCTAGCATGCAAATAGAATATCAGACTTTATCCCCGAACTAATAGAAGCTCTAAGTTGGACAGAAGAGTGTCAAGCATTGCAGATGATGATACAAGCAAACACACTTAATCAGGACTCATGCCAAAGTAAGCACATAGTTCTCACCAAGCTAGTACCATATGTCTCCGTTTTTGCGTATCTTCTGGGAAATATTTTGAAATCAACAGCCAAAATAGAGAAGCATGTAGCAAGCATCTGCACTAAATCATCCTTGTTAAAATATAGCTACAACCGATGTATTTGACTAACAAAAGTTTGACCTTGTACCATCGAGACCCTGTAAGATGTGATATCTTCCCTAATAGAGTCTACACCACCTTCCTGCAAGAATGAAGGTCGATTTCTGTTCTAAAGATTAAATTAATTCCAAAAACATATGAAATGCCAAATCTACTTAAGCACTATCAGAACCACTAAAATTCTCAATAATCTTAAATATTATCATTAATATAAAAAAGAGCCTATTAGAATCCTCACAAGTTTACCTATGAAATGTTTTCAGGCAAAACAGCAGCAAAAGCATCAAGATTGTGCTCCAATAAGTCCACTCTGCCAGAACCTGTCATCAGCGAGTCACTCCATTAACTGCAACCACCAAAAGAATTCCATTGTACCCTAATTCAAGATTTCTTTCGTAATTTCGAATACTTACAGTTAGATATAAAATATAAGGCACAGCAATGCAGAGATAATCAATAAGCAATACTGCAACATAGGCTTTGAAACTCTTGCCACCACCAGCAACGTTATCATCTTTCTTAGGATAACCTAATTTTAACCCCCAAAATGACAGAAAAAATAATCAAAAGTCATCATGTGAAATGAACAAAACAACAAAGAGAATTCACAACTGCGAGCATTCAACAAACTATCAGTAGAGTCCACAATAATGTAATTACCATTGCTGATCCAGTTGAATCCGATGCAACGTCTAATAAGAACCAAAATCTGAAGAGCACGAATACAATTATGAGCTCACAACGCAAACAATAAAATAGAGAAAACTGTAAAGCTAAATACTCACGGAAAGATTTGCGATCAGAAAGACAATTTCGAGCTTCGAAGATCCCGTTAAGTTGCTCACGAATCTGTTACAAACTTACAAGTAATATTTTTTCACGATAAATCTCATAAAAAATTCAAATTAGCACGGCAATTTTGAAATGAAGTGAAAGTAAAGATCAAGTTTTCAACTGTACTCACTGTTCTTTGACCTGCCTATTGGGATTGAAGGACTCCATTGATGGAGCTTGACTAAGCTTCGAAATGCTTTGAGAATTTCTGTAAAAGACATGTAACATAATATGATTTTGGGTGAGATGTAATATATGTCAGTCCAATCCGAGTTTGCACTAAATTAACCCGTAAGTCAATTATCTCATAACCCAAAATTTGATAGGTTAACCATAGGTACGACTATTACATATTCTCACCTTATTTGACAATTGATTTTACACTTGAATAATAATTTTAATAAAATTGATAACTACAAAAATAAAATAAAATAAAATTAATTCCTTAATTTATATATATATATATATATATATAATACAAACAATAATAGATAAACGAATTGGAAAATGTAAATTCACTATAATCACTATTATGAAACATATTGTAAAATTTAACAACACATATTTGTGTTTAATTTTAATTTTATAATTCTCAAATTATGTTTTTTTTTATCATGTAAAGATCTATAATAACCTATTCATAAGTTAAATCATCATTTAATAGCAAAATATTTATCCAACGACATTCTTATCCGATGTCATTTTTTTTAGTTTTTCTACTAGTAGTATTTAATTGTATTTGAGTTTAAGTATATTTTTCAAAATTTTCACAATTAAATATTTTACATTCATTAAGCATTGGAGAAATCATGCATCACGTTTTGGAGAATTTGATAGGATGACGTGTGATGTGCTTGACATTCTTACAACAATGATACTATAGGAATCTTCCACTCTTATTAGAACACAAATTTTAAACAAATATACCGAAAAATGCAAGTTCTTCTCTGCACACAAGTTGCATAAATATTTTGATAATATATTTTATTTTTGTTATAATATTATAGATTATCAAACTACATTATATTTTAATATTATAATATTTTTTATTAGATAGTGAAGATTTTGAAGACTATGATTTCAAAGTAAATTATTAAGTTGTAGCTTCAAAGATTATGAGTTGTAGAACAACAATGTTATTCAAATGTTTAGAGTTTAAATAGATTTCTAAGACTCTTTAATTCTATGAGGCAAAACTAGTTTTGAACAATTTATCATTAATTTTATGTTATATAATATTTGACTTTTTTAAAAATATTTTAGACTTTAAATTTTATTTTTTCATGTGATTTGTATATTTAATTTATATATATATATATATATATATATATATATAGAGTCGTAATCAAATGAGAACTCACATCTACCATGAGAACTAAGA
>JAYDZE010562405.1:0-12555 GCA_034509125.1 Monilaria moniliformis | reverse complement strand
GAGATAAAAACGGCTGGAATGCTAAAATGACCACAATGGCCTTTCAACCTCTAAAAACGGCAGTTTTTTATTTTTTTCAATTTTTTAATTATTACATGTGGCAATCTCTAAGCCATTAGATTATCAAAATCAGGGGTTCTTATTTGGTCTTAGTTCTAATGGGAGATGTGAGTTCTCATTTGATTACTACTCTATGGACACATGTTATGTTATATGTGAGAATATTTCTCTCTCTATATATATACATTGATCACTAGATTTGTTACTAATATCCGAAGTAAATCAACACAACTTAATATGTTCGGCCATTACAATCAAGAAAGTAAATGTTATACATGTACGTGCGATGAAATAATAGAGTAGTGATAAATTTATATAATTGTATATACATAATTGAGATAATTGTGTCATTTTTCAAAATTTCCAAAAATTAAGAAATTTACCTATTTTAATTTAATTTTCATTTTACATAATTACCTATTACGTTAATTAAGGAAGGGATAATAATATTTCTCAATTCCAATTTCAAAAGGAAAATACTTAAACTTTCGTCAATAAAAAATATTTTATTTTCATAAATTAAAATAAATAATTGCACATGGTGCTTTGTTTTGGAAATTTTGACGGAAACAATTGAAGCAAAATTACGACCGCTAGCTAAACAATTATTTAGCATTGAAAAATTTATCAATAATCTAAAAATCGTTGCATGTGCAATTCTTGTCTTGTTGCTTATGATAATTGATATTTAAACCTATACAATTAATATATCATTACATGGTAAATACACTTTTATAGGCACATCTTACATACACGAAGAACAATAAAGATTTAAAATATAATTAAAAATATATCACATTCAATTGATAGTTAATAAATAAAAGTTAGAAAAACTAAATCACATGTTATAACAAAATAAAATAAATCACATGTTATGATCCCCAGTAATAATGAATATTATATCTTAATCCATATGTTAAGTCTGCAAATAATGATCATAATGTATGAAATAAATGACAAACAAATTTTTCGAAACCATATTTTCAAATTTTAATTGCCACCAAAAAGAAAAATATTTTGTTAATGCATGAAGATTTGCTATAAAAATTTGTATATCTATAACTCATAAATTGTGTAAATGAAAAAAAATCAATTACAGTTTTTCTAATGATATTTACCAATATATAGTACGGGGTAATTTCGTAAGGAAATAGTATAATTAATAATAAAATAGGTTTAAATAAAATTGATCAGGTTCGATTTAAGATTTAGAGATATTATATCTATACAATTTATGTAAATTTATTTTTATTTTTATTTTATACGAGGACAACCCACCCTTATCTACAAAATTAAATATACCTCTAAAACTTAAATTTGTGAGAAATATTTGTATACACATTTGTGGAAGAAGTGTTTGTTAAGTAAATCTTTCGCGATAATGAGAGATTTCATACATGAAAATAGTGTCTCACATAAATAGAAGGAAATTATTTGAAAATCACATGGTTCATATTTTTTTATAAGCCGACATGGTTTTATATCCAAGTTGTTATAAATTTGTGGATGTAAAATGTGAGAATGTAAAGTCTTGGTCTTTCTCTTTATATTGGGAGTATTACTCGGTGAGTATACAGGTTCTACTACACATATCAATTAATGAAATATTGATTAATTCCTTCTTTCATTATGTTATTATGCTATTACCAACTAAAGCTGTCAGAGTTAAATAGAATTTATGTTTACTGAAAAAAGACAATGATGTCAAGATTTCTGCATGAGACATTGAACATTATATATGTCTCGTGGGCCAATCTTTATTATAAAATATTTATTGCTGTCCCAAATTTGTAAACTGCCATACTGTGAAAAATAAATTCATTTTTTTGCCAAATTTGAAAATGGCACGGACCACATAAATGAGAGTACAATTTACCACATCCAATAAATATAGTAGACGTTAAATTCTCATATATTTTATACCTACAATACATTATATATAGATACGTACATATTTAAAATAAATATGTAATAATATATACGAAATTAGAAGTATGTGTAATAATATATACGAAATTATTACATACTTCTGAATATTCTTGTCGTCTTCAAATAGAGGTCCTCACTCAGAACTTATATGCCAAAAAAAGAAAAGAACAATTTTAACTCTTTTTATCTCCGATTATTGCATGAAAAACTAAATAGTTCAAGAATTTACATGTGTGACAATAATAATGTGTGTGTTGTGTGTTGATATATGTAAACTATTCTTATTTTATTAATTTGAAAACTAATTTGGCCCATAGCTCTTGATTAAATAAATTGTCATTAATTTTCACATAGGCTAATGCTTGGTATACATATCAAGTAACAATACTTCTTATTCATAGTAATTGTAGAATATACAATGACGAGTAATGATATAGGTTAATTTTTTAATTACTAAAATAAAGAAAAGGTTTATTTAAACTTTTTTATATATTTTATCCATCTACTAAGAGTGTGCAATAATTTCTTATAAGCGTTTATAAAAAAAATATGCAGCTTTTTCTTTTTCAAAAACTGTTTTTTATAATTTTTCACTTCACAGTGCTCCTTATTTACAGAATAATAAACAAGCGATCCATCATTTTAATTTATTATATTTTTTAATGGGATATTTTTCTCTAACCAAATATTACTAAATATTTTATTAAAATTTATGTAATTTGTAATATTGCATAGGAAAGAATATATCGTGGCATCATGAGTGAAGGTGTGGAAATTTATTTATAGGTGGAGTCAGTCATTGAGAAATGATGGAAAGGTTGAATCTCAAGTGTGTAATCATAATTTCTGAAACATATAACTGATATTTGTAATCATTGCATTTTTCTTTTGTGGTCCCATATCTGAATTCGATGGTCAATTTCAAATTATCTATCATCACCTGTCGCTATTAACTATACTACGATTTTGCTTACATCTCATCCACATCCTATTTATTTATATTTCCTCTTTTTTCACTTTTATTTTCCAAATATAATTTAAGAGTTTAAGCAATTAATTTTGATTTTAGTATTTCTACGGATTTGGCCCATTTTCAAGGTGATATTTGGCTGTACCACAGAAAAACTTATTAGTATTAGGTAACCATATATTTATAATTTTGTTTGAAATCAAATTATGGTCCGTCCTTCCGTAGAATTCCAACTATTATATTGATATGTATAGTGATAAAAATCATTATATTTATTACGTAACGATTTAGATAAATTAGCATGTCCGACATAATTACATGATAGAGAGTATACCATCCCATCGTATGTTATGCCCCACCACTTACAAACCACAAAATTGAATAAATAATATATTTTTATTAGAGAAAAAGCTTTGAGTTGTGGAAAATTAGTAATCATTTAGGCCTGGAAATTTTAGGTAGTGGGGGAATATGCAGATGAAGCGAGGGGGTCCCGCAATGTGGGGCGAGTGGGGACCCTCATACATGATATGCAGTGGTAAAAGAAATAAATAGGATTTACCATCTTTGCTGTCTTCACGTGATCCTGCCACCCCCAATTCCACACACACTATTATATTTATTACACAACTACACCCCTATATTTGCCTAATACTTGACTTAATACAAATACTACTACTTATACGTGTATTTTTTAAAGAGTTCAATCGACACAAACTATTTATATTACGAAAATTTGCCTAATAAATCATCAATTATTTTATATTTATTTTACAATTTCAGTATCACTTTGAAAATTAGAAAAAGTAAGAACATAAGTTTGTAATCGGACTTCAAATTTCATATGCATCAATTGCAAAATCAAACGTCGTTACGAATTGATCCAAATTCGCTGTTTTCACCGCCAAATGTGGTTAGTAACCAATTATTGTGAACCCAATTCTAAAATTTAAAGCATTTTATAGATAGGTTTCTAATCACTGTCCAATCACCGTACAAGTCCGGATCACACAAAAACAGAAACTCCCACATTGAAATTGCGTTATTTGACAAAATGATTGATGAATTACTTTGATTAATAGATGCTAGTGCGGTGATTGTCACAAGTTTATTAAATCATGTTTCATTGTCAATGCATAAAAATATCAAATATATATAGGGGATATGCAAAATTGAGTGGAGTGGCGTGGACAAAAAAGGGATAACTTACCGAATATAATACGAATAAAACACCCCCCCCCCCCATTTGTGTCTATCAAATTAATTTACTTTTCATCCATCTTTTCGTGATCAAGGACAACATTATTTTACAACAAAAGAAAAAGATTTTGCAAAAAAAAGTTTGAAATGGATAAAAAAAAAAGTGTGAGCAAAGAGATTGATGCGTGGAATCTTGCTAAAGATAGCAGGTGGGAGTGCAGTGCTACAACTGATGTTCAATTATCTGGATCAGATTTCAGCATCCATCTCTCACTTGATACTCGGACCCATTTTTTTCTACTTTTTCTTTATTTTATTTTTCATAAAAAGAATTGCAGAAAATAAACGTTAATTAGCTAAATCGTGGAACCAAAGTTTGATCCTATCAAGAGAATAAGTTGTAAAATAAGGTAAATTAATGCATGGACAACTTGTCGTTGAACGTGGGATATAGCACATGAGACGGTGCATGTCGAACAAATCCAAAAATAACAAATTCTCATTGCCCCATTTCCTGTACGTCATATGATCAACAATGAATTCAGATCAATATCGAGTCGACATGCAATAAGAAATTTCCAGATGAATTCCCAATTGTGATAGACATCTAATTAGGAATGAAAGACATACTTTATGTATTTATATATATAATTATCAAGTGCAACACCAACATCACATCACATATTCTATCAAAATTATCAATAAGGGCATCCATAACAGTGGACAGACTTTCAGCTTCCTTTACACTATTTATGAGCATCACTTCAACTTTTTCCTTAACATTTTACTCTCTATAACAGCGGCCGAGCCTTAACTTTCCCTTAAACTATTCATCTCTTTTTTATAATTCTTTGATAATTCATATCTACAAACAATATACCATTAAATATTGAAGTAATATCAAAAACTCAATCTTAATAACCATTTTAATTATAAAGAGATCCACGCTTACGAATTCTCCCCTGAAGTAGCTCTACAGTAATTTATTGTGATTTTTATTATTTGTATAAGTAAGAAGTGGGGTGTTTTTTTAAAGATCACGAAATTTAATTTCATTAACATATTCTTATTTGACGAGCGTTCATGCATAAAATTAAGAAGTGGATAAAGAAACAAACATAAAATAAAAGAAAAGGAACAAATTATGTGGATAAAGAATGAAATCCTCTTTGTATTTCTTGATACCAAAGTTTCCGGGAAACAAGGGATATTAATTACTATACATATACATCTATTTGTTTTAAGAAAAACGTGGAAAATTTGCCCAGTCTCGCGTCTGGCGCTTGAAGCATACTCGCGCTTTCTTTAGCTAAGAGGCGCGAGTGCACCTCATCGGCGCGTAACGGGAAGGAGCGGGCAAGGAGCCGCGGCCAAGGCTCGAACCTTCGGCTCGCTGCGAGCTGCCGCCAATGCTCTAAAGCTCTTAATTAGGTTATGGACCCATTGATCTAGGACCACTACATATAAATATACAGTACGTAGTATAATTTATTTATAGATTTTACGTCGACATATATATAAGTGATGATGAATAATTAGTTTAGAATTTAAACCTGTCAAGAATATTTATTCACGTTGAACCCAAACGAGAGACGATCCCACCTGGAAAACAGCAGGATTTGCACGTTTGGTGTTGGGCCGGCTGTACTGGTCAAACAAGGCAGACATACACATCAAAACCTCAATCATTGCTTGCAACTGAATTTTTTATTTTGAGAGAGGGAGAGAGAGATGAATAGCCCGTACAGTGGTAAAACGTGTGGCCAGCCTCGCAAAATTCCTTTGTTGGAAGAGGGTTTGGTTTTGTTTATGGAGGATTGCACGTGGGGCTGTGTAATCAAGATTTGGTTTTCCTAAATGTTGAGTTAATTAAGAAATAATTTAGTGGGTGCTTTGGAAATGGAGTTAAGTAATAGATTAAAGATTTAATTGCACGAGTGGTGTTGCGTTGCGTGGGGTTGTTTCTTGCTTCATCATTGCTTAAATATAAACTACTATTACTATATATCATCATGATTAAAGATGTGCCACATCATATTTTCTAATTAACAATATTAATCACTGTCTTATTACATGCTTAATTACTCATTATCATGGCTTTCGTCGATTGCCAGTCTCACTTTATCCCATGCACCCTTATTAATTTTTAGTTTATAAATTATGTATGTGGACATGATGTTGTTGTTTATGCTGATGCAATGAATAAGATCCAGATACTCAACTTTTATTACCTATAAAACAATTCATTATGAGTATTTTACGATAATTATGCCCATAAAAGTGAGGGCATGTTTGCCATTTTTAATTTTACACAACTAATGAATCTTATTTTATTTAACGATTTGGAATTTAAGGGTGAATTATATAATTTTCATTTTTTTTTTGTATAATTTATCTCTGTCAGTGATTTAAAATTTAAATTTATGAATTTGATCATAATTTATGTTTTAGACTGTTGGATTTGATCTAATATAAATATAGAGTCTCCCACTTAAAGTGAGAGAATGCTGGCCATTTATAACTAAGTAGGAGGATCTAATGAAGCAATTACTTAAGTCAATAAAAGAGTTAATATTGTAAAATGTGTGCTGCTAAGTTGCAAAGCTTAGTTGGTAAGACACTTTTCTTCCAACCAATAAATCGGGGGTTCGAATCACCACTGAGGTAAATAGAGAACTATTATTGATATTCTCTATTAAAAAAATAATTTTTTTTCTATTAATAGCATAAAAGCAATGAAAATGAATACTAGTTTCAACTAATTGCATTATGCTATTCTATATTGGTAATAAATTTTAGGATGGGATCATTTATTGTTTAAATTGGATTGGACAAAAATAACCGTAGGCTCTAATCCTGGCCCATAAAATAATGGGCTCTAACGTTGTTTGGATTTGGATCCAGTTGTTCAGGCCGGCCGAAATAAAATAACTCTTCTTTACAATTACAAGGCAATAAAGGTAAATATAATACTATATTAGAAAAGGCAAATCAACATGCAAAATGCAAATGTACATATGCACTTAATTTAGATAAATGATAATCTGCGTTGTAAATTTATAAATATGTTAGATTTTCAGAATTGTATTTGATATAGTAATGAAATTTAATTGGTAAATATACATAATATATAAATTATAACCGTTATGGATTGATTATATTTGGTATGTATAAACATAGATGTGAAATTGGATGGGATGTACGGAAGCACAGAATTAATATGAAAACTTGAAAAAACAATAGCTTGGAATAAAGTGTGGTGCATATAATAAATTACACAGTGATTCTTATATATAAAAGCAAAGTAATAAAATGTATCCTGAATTAAGTATAATGATAGCCAGGGAAAATGCACATAATTTCAAAAGCTCATCAACAAAACCTGGCATTAAATTAAAGCAACCTACCAAATATGAACAGCAAGGACTTTCCGTTGAAAATTATATTAACGAGGATTGCGTTTATTATAAGAAGAAAAAAAAAACAAAAAAGCGTAGTGAAATCTTCCAAATAATTTAATTACAAATGTTGAAAATAATATATATATAATAAAGATAAATAGAAAATGAATTTATTATGACACCGCAGCATTAACCAAATACAAAAACAACTTATCTACACTACCTAATTGCTATTGTTACCTTTTTGTTTTTTTCCTTCACTCTTTTATCTTTTTATTTCATTTTTATCCCTACTAGATTTATGGGACAATGTCTACCGGAAAGTTTCATAGACAATGTTCTAATGTTAATATTTTTATAAAAAAAAAATCTATTCCAACTTTCATTTTTTTAAGTATTAATTTGACCTCCATTTAAAATTCTCACTTGCAATAGTTATTGGCTATTGCATATGAGCAAAGAGTTTATCTAGTACGATATGTATCTCACTTTCATTTTTTTACTAGTACGATATGTATCTCTTGTGTGGTTTTATTGGCTATTGCATATGAGCAAAGAGTATCTAGATAATCTACTTCATATTTTTTTTTAATTATAAGGGTGTAGCTAGTGTTTCTATAAAAATGAAATGATATTTTAAATATACGTGACGACAATTTTGTAGATGTAATAATATTGTAAAACAAAAAATTCAATTTGCTAAATATATATGGCTTATATGTTGAACATGGATAATCACTTTCAATAATACTACTATTATTCATCTTGTACTTAACTCATTTTTATATTTATATTTTATTTCATTTGACGATGATGTGCAACAAATTTAATCTAGATGACGTTAGTGATATTCGAAGACGTGATAATAGTACTATTAAATTACTCGTTCAACTACTAGGCTTATTTACATCAGTTAGAGTTGTAAAAGGTGATATTTGTCGTGACGTATATATCAATAATCTCGATTTTTATCATCTACGTATCTATGTATCAATAATTTATTATTTTGTCGAATTTTAGGAAAGTGAACAAGTCAACATTCACGAATCAGCCGTTAGCTAGATAATTGGGCGAAAACTACTTCGACCAGTATATAGACACGTAAACGACAAAAATCAAGATTATTGATATATACGCCGCAACAAATACTATATCTTTTTTACCACCATCATTATTTTCTTAGAAATTATTTAAGAACTGAGATGTTATTAATCATGCAATAGCTCTAGTTTATTAAGTACATTGTTGTAATGCAATAATGCACACGAGAAAGCCCTAATTTTCAACAAATATATTCTATATGACTGAACATGAGACTCTTTTATGTGAGCTATAAAATGATATGAACAATTAAGAAGTGAAGAGCAAGAATGATAACAAAAATATATTGGATATAAGTATTATGGGAATATTAGATTATACTGTATTTTAACATTTCATGAAAATGAGTGGAGATAATTAAAATCTCCCAACCTACAAAATCAAACCATTTCCCTTCCATCTCAAAACCTGGGGCTGAGTAGGTTTATATATATACACTTCACATTCACACATATACGGATATAAAGGGAGTTTATCTCGACCACACTATATAATAGTGATTCCAAATATAAGTTGTAAGTTGTAAGTTGTAAGTTGTAACCGCTCTCTCTTCCAAAATATAACTCTCTTCTTTCCGATTTTCTGCAACACTCCATGCTCACTTCTCCTTTTCTCACTCTAGAAAATCAAAACCACTGTCTTTTGTGTTAACTTTCTACTGCTTTTCTCTCTCTAAAAACCTTCACCACACATACATTGCATCTGCACACTTGATTCATTCAATTCAAGCGATGAAACTCCTCCGTCCATCGCTGTTGAGTTAGGGTTTTTATTTCTTGACGTATGTAATTGTGTGGAGGAAAAGAATTAAAATTTTAGAGTTTTGTGTGATTTTGAAGAACTTTCTGTAATTATATAATTAATCCATGGCGTCTTCATCCACTTCCTCTTCTTCTTCTTCTGCTCCAGCGAAGTCGTCTCAGCCGCTGCACAATTTCGAGCTGCCGCCGCTTCTCAAATGGAACAGTAAGGACGGCAAATCCGGCGGGAGCCACAAACGCCACCGCTCCATGAAGTCTCCGTCGCAGCGGGCGCATGCCTCTCCAGCCTCACCCTCCCCGCTCCCCCGCTCTCCGCCACCGCCAGCAGCGCCTCGGTCCGAGCCTCCGGTCCGCGATTTTGGGGCGGCGCCTCAGTTTCAGACCCATCTGCCGCCGACGCCGCCGCGTGAGCCTCTGGTGGCCGCTGGCGGCGAGGCGAAGGAACCGGCGCTCGACGATGAGTTTGAGCGGCTGTTGTTGCTCCGGGAGGAGGCTCTGAGGCACTATCGCTGCCGCGATTGGTGTTCGGAGACGGAAAAAACTGATTTGATTGCGTATCGTAGAAATCCTCTGAAGAAATCCGCGTTTGCTGCTTCTTCCGCAAGGATCGGCCACTCCTCCAATTCGGCCGGAGAAAATTCCTTCAAAAAATCTGCATTTGCTCCTTCTCCGGCGAAGCTAGCTTTCTTCTCCAATTCAGAAGAGAAAAGATCAGATGCAGGCTCAACCAAAGCCGGAGAAGACTTATACCGGAGAAATCTATCTAAGAAATCTGCATTTGCGGCTTCTCCGGCGAGGCCGGCTAGCTTCTTCAATTCAAAAGAGGGCAAAAATCCTTTCAGGAAATCCTTTTTTGATTCACATTCCGAAGAGAGGAGATGCCATAAGGCAGCAGAAGGTGATGCATACCTCAGAAATCCTTTTAAGAAATCTGCATTTGCTTCTCCAAAGAAGGAGGTTTGCTCCTCCAAATCATCTAAGAAAGCAGAGGCTGATGCAGATACATACCCTAAGAGCCCTGCATTTGCCTTTAAAACAAAGCAGAATTTATCCTCCAATTCAGATGATAAGGGGAAAATTGAGAAAAAATCCATGGTAGCAGAAGCTGATGCATCAAACCCTAAACAGTACCATTCGAAGAAATCTGCATTGGGTTCTCAAATGAAGCAGGCCAATTCAGATGATAATAAGAGCAAACTCGAGAAGAAATCCAAGGCTGCAGAAGCTGATCATGCATCCCCTAAAAAGAAATCTGCATTTGCTTCTCCGCCTAAGAAGCCGCAGGCCTTCTCCTCCAACGCAGAAGAGAGCAAAGTAGAGAAAACAGCAGAAGCCGATCGCGATGCGTGCCCTAAAAATCCTTTGAAGAAAAAATCCGAGGCTGCGGAATCTGATGCGGCGGAGATCAAAATTGGTTCCAAAAAGGGCAAAGAAGAGGAAGAAAATCCTAAGGAGACCGATCAGAATGGTGAGGAAGATGGCGATGAAGAAGAAATCAAAGTGTGGAATTTGCGGCCCCGAATCGTCAAGAACAAGCCGAACAAGGCAAATACTGCTGTCGCCGGAAATAATTCAAAGGATAAAGCTCAGCAGCAGCTGATGAGCGGCGGCGCAACTAAATCTGCAGGCGGGAAGATCGGCGGAGGCGAGAAGAAGGAGAAGGAGAAGCTGAGCATTTCGATTTCCTTAACGAAGCAGGAGATTGAGGAAGACATCTTCGCTCTCACAGGAGCAAAGCCGTCGCGCCGCCCCAAGAAGCGGCCGAAAAACGTGCAGAAACAGTTGGATGTGAGAAATTTAACCTAATAATCTCATTGTGTTTTGATATCATAATCGTAAAGCTATATATGATGAAATTGCAGGCTGTGTTTCCTGGATTATGGCTGCTGTCCATCACCCCAGAGTCGTACAAGGTATCGGAAAATTCTCTGAAGGTATGTGATTTATTTAATTTCGACTGATTGAATTAATTACTTAATTGATGGCTGCATTGATTTGAATTACAGGGCTAGATGGTGCCACCAAGTAGATGATTATGCCCTCCAAAACTGTTGCTTTCATTTTGATGCTATTTTCATGTTCAAAAAAATTAATCTCGGATAACTCCGAGTTGTTGCTATTTAGTATTTTGCTTTTAAATAACTGAAATTTCAGCCTTTAATATTTTCATTTTAGTTATAAATATTTTTCCGGAAATTAAAGTTCATCGTTGGAATTGCATGCCTCCTGTTTGCAAAATTATTAATTATTTTGTAACAACTAATAAACTTGGAATTCTATTTAGGAAAGAAAATATAAAACCTACAATAAAGATAATTTATGACGTAGTCATTCTAATTTGTACCCAAGGATAAGAGAATTAATATGATATCAAAATTTCAGAATTATTTTTCTTTCTTAATTCTCTGCTGGAGGGTGTATTCCAACTCATAAATTTAGTCTTGCTTATGTAGTAGTAAATGATCCACGACTTTCACGTCTGCACCTACATGCAATACCCCCCAAAATCGTGTTAGTTCATAATTGTCGTCGCATAGTTATTTATAATATTATTTAAGAATTTGTGTAATTCGAATACACAGTATATAAATTCTTAATTAGAATGGATCATATCCATTTCAATTAGGGTTTCCTAATTTTAGTTAGAATTTATTAATTTTCAATTATTGTATATTGATAACTAATTTATAAATTATGATTGATATTTATTTATGATGAATATGCACCAGAGTGTGTCTCAATTATTATATTTTGAGGGACCAGAATCCTTAATATGACTACATAAAAATATAAATTATGATTAATTTTCTTGTTATTCAAATATAGAAAAACAACGATCGTTCTATTGAAAATAGTGTTGCACAATTTTGTCGATATCAACTATGATACTCTAAACTCTAAATTTAATTTTTTTATTACTTATGACAAAACTCTCAAAAGTTTTTATTTTAATGTCATAATATTCAAACCCTCAGAACTTTCTACAGAAGTAATTAATGAAAGAAAAACGAAGAAGAAATGGACAACTTGTTGAAACAAAAAGAAAAAGAAACACTACTTTTATTATTATTATTATTATTATTATTATTATTATTATTATTATTATTATTATTATTATTATTATTATTATTAT
>JAYDZE010562394.1:0-12558 GCA_034509125.1 Monilaria moniliformis | reverse complement strand
CAAACTTCTTCCTAACAATGGAAAGCACTCAAAAGTGTGAAAGAACTCAAGAAATAAACATGAAACCTTAGGGAAAAGATTGAATAATTTGACTTCATCAGGGACCGACCGGACCTCGACTCGGTCGTGTTGCCGGAGCTTGTAAGGCTGAGGAATTTGGCATCAAAGCTCAAACCTGAAAGGAGAACATACTATTTCACCTATGCACAACAAGAAAGCACTCATCCATCATATCAGGTGAGGAAAGCTGACTTATCATTTGAAATTCAGACGATCGGGATCCATTTGTTAAAGTTTTCTGTTTGATTTTTTATCTAACAACGTGTGATTTTTAACATGTTCGAAAGGGAATTACCAAACTCAAAAGCGGCAGGAGGATTAATGCAACGAATGGATAGTTTTTGGGAAAGATGTTTATGAAGATATGAATGTAAATATTCAAGTAAAAGTTGAGTGATTTTTGCAAGTTAATTTCTCACTCACAACACTACTTAGATGTTCATATCAGACATATAGAAAATGATTGTAAATGAATTTTCTTGTATATTAAGAGACAGAAAAGTGAAAACTTTTGCTTCATCCTTGTTTGCTGGTTTATGTGTGTGAGGGAGGTGTGATTTTTTACTTTCTTGGTCATAAAAAAATTCGTCGCATACGCTGCATAAAATCAAACGAAACTAGCATGCCATCGCCGGAGTTCCTCTTCTATGAGTATTCGCTCGCGCAACACAGCTGATCATGGGGCGAAAATCTGACCTACTTCACCGGAATCAGCTACCTCGCTGGCGCAATAGAGGAGCTGCTAAGTTTGATTTCATGTAATTTGTAAATTTGATTATAGCACATAATAATTTATGAAGTAAAAACAAGATGGAGATTATAAGGAAAAATATCAACGTCATCTACACTGGAGCACCGGTGAGGGCAGTGGTGCATCTAATTTTTTTGGTTTGGGGCCGGGGTGTGACAAATAATTACACAACATGTAAAAAAAACCTTCATGTTGGTTGCTCTATCATCTCTGTCTAATTTTTCTCTATTCTCTCTATTTTCTATATAATCATTATTTGTTTATTTCGTTCCTAATCAATGGAGTAAGGACATTCACAATGTTTATAAACTAAGTTTTTGAACATTTACATTATTTTAAGCATTATAATTTTACACTCACAACCTTTGAGCACTAAGAAGCAGAGCACTTACGTTGTTCATGTGTTTCACATACTTTTCTCATTTCTTATTTTTTTTAGTTCTTTCTTATCTATATATTACAATTAAATTGATTTACAAATAAATAAAAAATACTAAAATTTCATTAAAACAACGAAAAAAACATAATAGAAATAAAAAAAATTACATAATTAAAATAAATAATAACATAATTGAAATAGAAATTAATAAATTGAAATAAAAACAACATAATTGAAAAAAAAATTCATTATTTTTTATATTTTTTA
Organism: Monilaria moniliformis; assembly: GCA_034509125.1. Classification (NCBI taxonomy): domain Eukaryota; kingdom Viridiplantae; phylum Streptophyta; class Magnoliopsida; order Caryophyllales; family Aizoaceae; genus Monilaria; species Monilaria moniliformis. The sequence goes on along the minus strand of JAYDZE010562394.1, from coordinate 11,101 downwards.
TAATTAAATTTAGAAAATATGATTTTTGAATTGTAACAATAAATGAAATCAGGACACATGGCGGTCTTTAATTAGGCGACACTTTGGAATTTTTGTAGAGTGCTTGTGCTTGAGCACTATAGTGCTCAGTGGAGCTCCTGCAATAGTGCGTTTCTCCCATTTGAGCATTATACAAAGTGCTCAACCGAGTGTTGAACACTTTGTTACTAATGTTGTAAGTAAAATTGTAAAAACCCAAATAATAAAAGAAGGAAGCCAAATACATAAAAGAGACTGGCAGAGAGAGTACATAATTCCTTTTATATATATATATATAAAATAATAATAATAATAATAGTAATAGTAAAAAAAATGAACTGGGGTACCCCATCATCCTATTCTGGGTCTGCTTCTGGGTAGATGCTCACAAATATTGTTGATGGATGCTCACATATAGTGTGCATATCAATGCTCATATATATACATATAGAGAATTAATATGTCAATGAACATTTATCACTAGATGTCAATTGGACTAATCCATTTGTATTGGGGTCAGCCCACTTGGGTTATCGAGCTAGTCGGTTACGAGTTGTTCCGTTGATTGTTCAGTTGAAAAAAATTGGGCTAAAAATTATAACTCTGACCATAAACTTTTGGATTTCAAGCCAAATTTTCCATAACATAAACGTCCATACTTCATACCCTCTATTCCATGATTATGCCTCACCACTCCCGCAATTTCACCCATCTCCGCCATGTCGCCTCTTTTTAAAGTTTGCCAAAAACTGCTTCTCTTCCATGCCTCTCTAACCTGCGGGCAATAGATTAGAGCGTGGCTTGTCGTCTCCCATCTGCTTTTGCGCACTAAGCATATCCCTTCAGTTGGCACATGGTGTGATTTCAGGTTTGCCGCTGTCGGCATTAGGTTATTCAAGGCTCGCCATAGGAATACCCTTGCCTTGGGCGGTATGGCTACAGCCGGTACATGTTGGCTCCACCACTTTGCTTATTCACTTGTCTCGGCATGGTTCTCGTAGTATCTCATTTGCAACAAATATGCCGATTTCACCGTGAACTTCCCATGTGGTTCATAACTCCACACTCTTTCATCCTTCGCCGCTCGTTCTCCTGTTGGAGTGTTTAGGATCGCTCCTATTTCATGAGGCGTGAACATCGTCTTGATCTCTTCATCCCACCCTTCATCGGCTGCCAAAAGTTCGCTCACTTTCATATCCTTATTGGATCCTTTTCCAGGCCCTGTACTCTTCCATCTTTTGTTTCAATCACCCATCTGTCTCCAAAATCTTTGATTGTGTTTCCATACCCTCCATCTCATTCATTCCTTCACAATCGTTCGGCTGCCAAAAATAGATCTCCATACTTGCGAGCAATTTTGCTTTAGTCTTGCATTTAAAATATCTTCCCCTTCACCGTATCTAGCTCTAAAAACCCTTGCCACCATTGAACTTGGGTTCCTCACCATCCTGCAAAACTATTTTGCAAGAAGAGCTTGGTAAACCTTCTCAAATCTCTAAAACCCATTCCTCCTTGTATCTTTGGTTTGCAGAGCGTTGCCCATTTCGTCCAATGCATCCTCCTTTTCTCTTCCTTATCGCCCCACCAAAACTCCACACACATTCTGTTTATGTCGTCGCACACTCCATCCAGGATTTTGAAGCATTGCATTGCATAAGTTAGGATAGCTTGTAGGACTGCTTTGACTAATACTTCTTTCCCGCCCGCTAAGAACTCCCTTTGATTCCACCCTAGGATTCTTTTTTTATCCTCTATTTGATGTATTCAAACTGCAATCGCTTCTTTCTGAGAGCCCCAGGTACGTTTGGAAGCCCTCCTCCATTCGAATTCCCAGAGCGTCACGGACAAGTCGAGCCACCTCTTCTCGGTATTGGGGCTGAAAGTAATCATAGAGTACTCCTGTTGATAAATTGGCCCGATGCCTTCTCGTAAGTTTGAAGAATTTCCTTTATTGCCCCGGCCACGTCTCTTTCAGCTTTGAAGAAGATAGCGCTATCATCTGCAGAAAATAAGTGAGTTATACTCACTTGCTTCGGCGCTATCGGCACTCGATACATTTTCTTTTCCTTTTCCGCTTTTGTTAATAGTGACGACAAGCCTTGCGCGCAGATTATATAAGAATGGAAATAGATGATCGCCCTGCCTTAGCCCTCGGTTTGGCGTGATTCTCCCGTAAGTCCTCTGGTTCATCAAGAAAGAAACTCTTACCGTCGCCACACACTTCATAATCATATCACACAGCTTGTTCGAGTGGAAAGAAACTCTTACCGTCGCCACACACTTCATAAACAGGGGCATGATTGAGTGGCGTGATTATCAATACCGACGGTTGTTTATGGCTGTTGAGTGCCAAGAAATTGCAGGATTGAAACGATGGGTGAAAATAGGGGCATAAATAGCGCAGCAACCGTTTCTTTTCTATTTAAAGTATTCACATTAAAAAACGAACTGAATATTCTTTTAAGCGAAAAGAGAGTATGAATCGGGTCAGTTTGTTTGGTAATTTTATTTTTCAAGAAGACGAATTTCAAATTGAAATTTATGTTAAAATTGGATTTTATGATTATTTATTTGTCGAACATCATGCAATATATTATATGCAATTAAGGTGTCTTTCTCAAATGACTGAATTTAGTTGTGGGCCTGTGGCCTCGAATTAATTACCTTCTATCTACTACCTAACTAGTACTGTTGAATTTAAAGAATAAATTTCTATATATATGCAAAAAGATACCAATAATATATAAAAAATTCAAAAGAATAAATACTTTTAGAATAGTACAAAAAATATATTATTTTTTTACATATAATTTAATACTACAAATAAGTAAATATTAAGGCTCAGATAATAAGATGATATTGTTAACAAAAACCGCCGATTAGCACGTGACTACAGACTACAATTTTAAAAATAATGTTTATAATAATTTTGTGCTAATTCAAACTTCAAAGAATATGCTGCACGCATTAACAAAATATAATGATATTTAAATAATTAAATTTGCGTTCATTGAATCCAAAACTAATTAACGAGTACCTACCACCCCAATGATAATAGTTTCTCTTCGTTTAATATACAAAACCTCAAAATTATCAATTTGAGAATTAAACTATCAATACATCTTCAAATTTATATATACATATATATTTATGTCTGTATTATTTATAATTATTGCTTTCGTATAGTTTATTTTAACATTTTTATACATATAATTTGATTTTAATACTTTAAACATTATTATTGACGTCATTAAATTTATAAAATATAAAAAAAATATTTTGTTATTTTATTAATTTATTTGAAATTATAGAGATAATTAATTTGAAATTTAAAAAATAAAATTAGGAAAATGACAGATAGGAAACAACATTAGCTGCCACGTGTCTCGCTGCAGCCTATAAAGCGGGTCAGTATTGAGGTCCACGAAGCGGGAGCCTCAGATACTCGGAGACTGTTGTGGCGCTCCGCCGGTCGCTTCCGTAAATCTGCGTAATCAGGACTCCCGAAATGGGGAATCAGAAGCTCAAGTGGACGTCGGAGGAAGAGGAGGCGCTGAAGGCGGGGGTGGCCAAGTACGGCGCCGGTAAGTGGAAGAACATTCTCGTAGATTCGGAGTTCAATCACAAACTCGCCAACCGATCGAATGTTGACCTCAAGGTTTTCGGTTTTCTGCATGTCAGCTGTTGCTTTTATTTTTTTTAATTGTTTTGTTGTTATTACTATTATTTAATTTTGGTTTGGTTAAGTTTACGTTGTTTTGATGGTGAAATTAATTGTGCGTCTGCTTCTGAAAGTATTTGTGGATTTTCTGAATTGACGACCTCTACCGTTTATTTGGTGTTAGGTTTTATTAAACAACTCTAATTTTGAGAGTGAAATTGGCAATGGCCGGTGTTCTTTTTTACTTTTTTTCTTTTTTCTTATTTCTCCTGAAAGCATGTAATCATGTTGTGTTGTTTGAGCGACTTACAGATTATATGCGGTTTGTGTTATTCTGAATTATACGTCTATTATTATCAGTTCTAGCTACGTTAGTAATTGTTGATTGTTTTGTCTGTTTCACTGAAGATGAAGATGATGCATTGCCATTGTTTTGTGTTTTTCGATTATCATCATGATACAGATATGTTATTTTACCAGCTGGAAGTGGATATTTTTTAATAGTAATAACTTGGCAGTCAATACAGGCTTTTGATCTATGAAATGTAAAATAGGTGAATGTCTATTTCGTGGAAATCCTTGCTGAATGCTGTATCAAGTACAAACCGCCACTGAGTAACTTCCGATTGTTATTATCGAGCAATTTTCCATGTTGAAGATATGAGTGTTTTTCTTTGAAGCTAGAGATCTTTGAAGCTATTTAAACTAGAGATCTTTGAAGCTATTTGGCAAGTGTAGTGTTCTTCCTATTACTATTGCATCATGAATTCTTTGGTCCCTTTCTGATGTTCTAATCAGGACAAATGGCGGAATATGGGTGGACAAGGCTCTGGAGCTAATGCTATGACTCCCAGAGCAAAGTCAATCACAAATGGTGCTCTGACACCCAAAGTTCAGAGTTCAGCTTTAATTTTGGTTCCTATAGACAATATGAATGACAAAACTCCTCAAAGTCCTGAGGGTGTTAGAAATTCTCAGAAGTATGTTTTGCCTCTCATTTTAGTGAACTTCTCATGCAGCATTATACTCTTAACTAAACAAACTATTTGGTTAGGACCATTTGTTTCAAAGTATCTTGTATATTATTCGTAAACTCTGATTGCCATCCATCGTTTGTATTTTTTGAACGATTTATTTCTTGATTGATGCTAAGGCTGTAAAAGACTATTTGACTTTCTTAAAAACAAAGTTCTCTGGAAAAGTGGTTGTCGATCTCGTTTTTGCTTTATTATTTACTTTTAGATATGAAGTACAATAATTGGAGGCATATCATGAACAACTTCTCTTTTATCTTTGTATTTCTTGACTAGAGTTGCATATGCATTATGCTAACTGGCTTGGTAGATTAACTTTCCCATATTTCAGGTACAATGAAATGATACTTGAAGCACTTTCATCAAACAAGGATCGCAATGGATCTGATTTTGTTTCAGTTTTGAGGTTTATTGAGGTCAGATTATAAATCTATACACTGCTAATAAATATCTTTGGCTAATAGTAATCATCCACATTAGGTTTTTAAGAAAACTTGTAGAGTGCACATCAATTGGGCTTGGTATCTACAGTTTGAGTTGTTCATCAAGAGGTAGTCCTGCCAAAGTCAATCCCAGGAAGGATGTTAGTCAACTGATGCACTGAATTTTAAGAGCCTTTTCATAGTGCATTGGAGCTGAGAATCCATCCTAATTTCTCCTTTCGTGATTTGGACGTGGATTTTATACCAAGTATATGTCCATAAACGTTGTTTTTCTATTCTCTACTCATGGTAGACACTTTGTTAATGTGATTTACAGTGACATGGAGATGGATGATTTAGAATGATAGATGCCTATTACTTGAACGGAGCTTTGAAAGAAAATTCTTGAGCAAATAAATTGGTGTGCACCAGTTTTGGACTTGTAGTTTGCTGTATTCCAGCTGAGCCTTTTTGTACACGCATATGATTTTTTATACCCTTTCCGGTTGAGGAAAAGATCAGCTCCAGGCTGGAATATCAACGTATTTTGTTATATGGCCCTTAATTATGTCCTGACACTCAATTAGGAACAAATATCTCTTTGAAATCCTTTGTTTTCATTAGAAAACTCTATATCAATTTTTGGAAAAATTTGCGCTTGACAGAAAAAGTATGAGGTGCCACAAAACTTCAGAAGGTTGCTCAGTTCGAAGCTGAGGAAACTTGTTTTACAAGGAACAGTTGAGAAGGTATATGAATTCCTCGTCTATATGTCATTATGTTAGGTGTATGTGTCCATACTATGAAGTGTTTCCAGTTCTTTAAAGTTCAGAGCATATGACCTAAATTGCCACGGTCTATCATTTAAGATTTTAGTATCTTTTGTGTTTCAGTTTTGAACGCTACCTCCATACTTATAATATATAGCTGGGTAGCATGTCTGCAAGTTAATCATCTCCTTTGAGAAGATTATATACACTCCCACTTGTTTTGAACAGCTGTTAGCCTACTGTTTGCATGCATATAGGGATTTTTACTCTGTTTTTGTTCACAAAATATTTCTGTAAATACATAATCTCCTTTTGCTGCTGCTCCAATTTCAATTTTAATATATACTTGCATGCTCTAAACTATAGGTAGAATTAACATACAGTTTAAAGGCCTAGTATGTCTAGATATTTTTATGCGGATATCAAGATTTTGTGATGCATATGCCCATGCAATATTCAACAGGTTCAAAAACGCTACAAGATCAAACATGCTCCATTGGGCACCAAAACACCTATGCCGAAACAAAAAGTTGTCAGGTCAAAGCCAAAACGAGATACTAGGCCAAGTATCTCAACTGGAATGGAGGATGCTGCTAAAATAGCTGCACACAAGATTGCTGAGGCAGAAAATAAAGCCTTTTTAGCTGCTGAAGCAGTTAAAGAGTCGGAGAGGCTCTCACAACTGGCTGAAGAAGCAGATGCAGTGGTCCTGCACTTAAAACAGATATTCGAACAATGTAAGTTCTTTGAACAAAATAACCTACCATCTATTTCAGTCGTGATCCGTGGGTGATTTACTCCTTTTATTTCTCATAATCAGGGGGACAAAGGAGGCGACACAAACTCCAATAGTAAGCAATTATATTACTTGCTTCATAAAAATGACTCGACTATATACCGCATGTTCTATCCACGAATTATTGTTTCTGCAGGTTGTCGAGCTGAAGCCATTGTCGTGGTTTAGCTCTCTTTGGTTGAAGAATTCTGATTACTCTGCTGTATCATCGGTTGAGTAGATGCGCTCAAGTCGTTCTGCATGTGATGGAGCCAAGCTCTGTTCATCGCGACTGGCCTGAGCTTCATGAATCTATTGGGTGAGGATGAGTTGAGGAATTGCACATTATTTCATAGGATGTTAATAAGAATGCTATTAGTCTAAAGATGTACATTCTGTCAGTTTCTGCTCAACTCTATCGGTTCCTGTGTATTGTTGTTGGTTAGAGGATAGGTGTGTTGCTTTCTTTTTCTTTTCTTTTCTTTTTTCTTTATTTTATTTTATGGTCAATGGGAACCCACAACCATTAGAAAATCATGTGGCAAACAGACCTACAAGGGTGTTAGTAGAAGTCAAACCTGGCTGTTGTTAACAGCGCTCCTGGGGCGCGCCTGGGCACGAAGCGCTTAGGGTGCGACTGGAATCGCCCCAATGAGGCTGGGGCACGCACAATTCACGGGGCGCAAGTGGGGTGCAGGGGGGCGCTGGTGGGGCGGTTGGGGCGAGGGGGGCGCTTGGTGGAGAGCTAACCCTTTTAACTTTCTTTTTTCTTTTTCAAATTTCTATGTTTGTAATTAAATCCTCACCTTTTCTCACTCCTCTACCTCACTTTTTCTCTCTTCTCTTCCTAAGATATTTCACAATCTTTATTAGAAAACTTATCTATCTTCTTCCCACGGCAATCAAACGATTTCCATTTTCTTCATATCTTCTCTCCTTAATTAATTCTTCATTCTTCTTCATCATTTCTTTTCCTTTTTTCCAAAAAATTCCTACTTTCTTCTGCTTCAGTTCTTCCTTTTCAGTTCTTCTCCAATATTCAGTTCGTTCGCCCTACATTTCGAATTTTTATTTAATCGCCCTGGTCCATCGCGCGCTCCTAACAACACTGCTCAGAAATATCAATTTTTTTACTAGGTGCTCATTGCTTTCTTGGGCCTATTAAAATCCATTTTATTAACTTGGACCCATATATATACTACTTAAAAAATTGGGCAATTTTTGGATTATATCCTAAATATTTTGCTTGTATAAAAAATGTCATCAATATTATACATATGCAATTTAAATATAAATATTATTATTGTTATTGTTGTTGTTGTTGGCGATGGTGGTGGTGTTGTTGGTATTTGTAACTTTGATCAATATCACCAAATAAAATATTTTGTGAAGTGTCTCATCACTACCTAATTATTCATACACATAATTTTTTAAGTTTTGAAGTTGTAATTTTCAGAAACGTTATATTACTTTTATATTACTTTTAGTAATTTGTAATGTAGTTTCAATTTTTAAGCATTACTTAATTCAATTGTTTAGTTGTGTTTTTTATTCAAATAATTGAAATGGCTTATCTATTAAGATAATTTTGGAATTAGACTGAGTTAAATTATAGTTTATTTGATTTGATTTGATTTTATTTTATTTAAAGTAGTATATGATAAAATCAAAATTATTTCATGCTAAAATCAAAATTATTAACTATTATTAATTTAGAAAAATTGTAGACTAGTTCAGCTAAAATTTAATTTAATTTAATAATCTATTATTTGATATATTTTAGTTTTAAAATTATCCCAATGAATAAATTGTTTTAATATTTGGAATATAATACACAGCCAAACAATTAAATTGGATAGTGTCTAAATTGAAAGTACATCAGAAAATACTATAAATATTTCTTAAAAATAAAAGTTGCAGATTTTTTTTAAAATGTGTATTGATAATAATAATAATAATCATAACAATAATAGTAATAATAGTAATAATATTAATAATAAACAACTAAATATATTGTATGAATATAATATAACTAAGCAAAATATATTTTTTAACAATAATAATGCTAAAATGCATAATTATGATATTTATATACAATATTTATTGTTTGGGTATTTATTGATATTATCGAAAGTTTATTATATTTTCAGGACAAACCAAATAATTAAGAATTTAATTACCTAAAATGTTCTCGTCTCCAAGCTAGCCACAAATTCGAAGTTGAGCCTACTATAAGAAATTTTAAAATACAGTCAAAGAAATTTTTACATTTAAAATAAAATAATAGGTCATCCACTACGGTGTATAAAATTTTTACGCAAACTGCGCGCCCGGTTTTGAACCGGAAACCGGCGGTTCCGATTCCTGTTCAAAACCGACTGTTTTATGCTGGTCTCGGCGGCTCCGGTTCTTATTTTTTTTAAATCGAAGGCAATTTAAGCGTAACAAAGAGAAATTATAAGTTACAAAAAAATAACATCTGGAAATTGTAATTATTTATTGATAAGTCAAATATATACGTATTACAAATACAACGAATTACAAAGTTAAAGACTTTTTTAAGTAATAAAATAAACAAATTATAATTACAAAAAAAAAAAATTACATTACAAATTACAAACAAACTTACAAGTTTACAAATTACAACAAAGTCAAACTACATTTCTACAAAGTACAAAGTACAAAGCCTAAGGGAGAAAAAAGAAGGAAAAAAAAAAGGACTTGAGCTCAATTTAAATCCTTAAAGGTAGACTTTAACAATTTAAATTGAGTTGCCTACATATCCTCATTGAGGAATCAAAGCCCACGTAGTTCTCTTACTTGACTTACCTATTCGGCTTCGGATCATTTGGACTCCGTAAATTCTACAACGTTCATTTCCACACGAATATCTCAATCCGGTTTCGGAGCCATCATTTCTGCCTTGGACCAATCATTAAGCAACATGGTGGCTTCCATGTTTCTTATCGAAATGTTGCTTCTTAGTTCGTCTAAGACGCAACCGGCAGTGCTGAAATCTTGTTCAACAGCGACGGTGGAAGCGAGCATTGCAAAAATCTCATTTGTCATGGTGGCAAGTATAAGATAATCTTTCTCATGCGTTGACCACCAATCTAGGACATCAAGTTGGTGGTGTTGAGGGCCTGCATCTTTGAAAATAGCACGAGATTTCAAATATATGTCTAATTCACTGTTAGATCTACCCTTATGTGTTGTATCATTGTATAGTGATACTATTTTCATTGCTAATGGGTCGTTATAATATATGTCTAGGTATTCATAGTTAATAAAGTTAGAATCTCTACTAGATGTAGTATTTATTTGATGATCATTATTATACTTTGTTTCATAATCCTTAAACAAGTTACGTAAGGCTATATCTAACTCAAATTCAACTTGTTCTATGTTAGGAAGATCTAATTCAAATGAAATTTCAGAATATAAACTAAATTGAGCTAAGTTCGTAAGAGGTAAGTTCATAAAGTTTTATAATAGCAACCTAAAGGTCTACAAACACCACCTAATTTTCAATTTTGGATCTAAACATATAGCAACTAAAAATACCATTCGAATTTCCTTAAAATATTTTAACCAATTTTGGACCATATAAATTATTATAAGTTGTAATTCTTGACTTTTTTTTTCATGCAACTATTAAAACATAGTGCTATATACATGCAATGCTCTAAAATACGAACAAAAGTAAAATAATAAACTTCAGATAATTGAACAATTGTAGTTTTAAATAATTTAAACAACTCCATACATTGAGTCCAACAAGTAGGTAATAAAACCAAGTCTATATCACTACAACCTCTAAAATAATCTACTAAATAATCTTTATGTTCTAAGGTCGAATTTATTCATAAGTTGATACATCCATAGAAAAGTTTGTGTATCTAATTTTTTACTATGACAATATTTTTGTTATTTTCTTTCCTATAACCTTTATATTATGAATTTTTTTTACGACTTTTCTAATTGATTCTACATAGTCATTAAACAAATATAATGCATCTTGAACACACGAATTTAAAATATGACAAATACATCTAACATGAAAATAGCGTCCATTAATAATAATGGCACATGCCTCAATGAGTGACGAAATACTAGCAATATTAACAGATGCATTATCAAAACCAACAGAAAATATTTTATTAATTAATTGATATTCATTTGAAACTTGAATAATTAATTGAGCAATAACTTGAGCAGTATGTGGTGATGGAAATTCCTTAAATGCAATTAAACGTTTGTTTAATGCCCAACTATTATCTACAAAATGGACCGTAATTTCCATATAGAAACTTTTATTATATACATCAGTCCACACGTCAGAAAAAATAGAAACTTTGTGATCTAAGTTCACTAAATATTTCGCTAATTCATTTTTTTTTGTTAAAGCATTGTTTTACTAT
>JAYDZE010562383.1:0-12560 GCA_034509125.1 Monilaria moniliformis | reverse complement strand
GATTCCCATTCAATTGGAATAAATGTGGTACAAAATAAATTCTGATAAACTTGTCAAGAATCAAAATGTAAAAACTGAGAGCTCAAGTTGAGCTGCTTTGCTTCGCCTACGGTAAGCTCAGTCACCCTCTCGTGACAATCAATGCCGTCTCTACAAAGGTCTGGTGCGATGCCCTCTCGCTCGACCACAAAGCAGAGCGTTTTTCGGAATCGGAAGCTCATCTCTATACGATTTCGATGAGGTGTAAACCTTAAGGTACAACTGCTGCCCCAAATATTGCCTCGCCCAGTCCTCGGATCTTATGTTCCATATTCCCACATTGTCCAAAGCTACATAAATGGCAGTCCAAGATCTCGGATACACCTGCCATTACCATTCAATCATATAATTAGAATTCAATTGAAGAGCAAAAGCCAATCTTTTTTCTTATGGTTTAGCTCACCTGAGTGGTGCAGCGGGCAACTGTGTCTCTCAAGTTGTAGCGCGATCTGCTTGCTTCAGTCCACTGGCCTCCGTCCATTCTATTTCATTCACACAGTTAGCAAATTAGGAAGAGGATGAGATATATGCACTTTAACAGTGTTGATGAATTCAAAACTCACCCAACAACAAAGAAAGAATATCCATCCATGTGCCACGACTGCACAGACTTCTCCCAGTTCTGAAACACAATCTCTACATAAGCCCGGTAGTTAGCTTGGATGACAGAGGTGGCAAGATAGGCATTTCCCCCATTAGGTCTGTCGGAGATGCTTCCAGTGCTATACACACCTCCAATGTTGAAGTAGTCTGCCAGCTTTAAAGGGGTGTCGGGCGAGATATACGACACACCATTCACAGCATATCGTTGCTTTCCATTGATATACGGAGCAGAGTTGGCAAGCATGATGGTCCTAACCGGCTTCACCAGCCCATAATGGTACGAACCCTGTGGATTGGGTCGCGGCCCACTTGCTGTCAGGTTCCGACTGTTCCATCAACATCCGAGCATCAGAATTTCACTTTCAAAAGATCACATTTTTACTAAAACAGTCACAAGAATAGCTAATACAATGTAAGAGCTTCATTACCGTATGGATCTTGCCTGGTTCAGAGACCACTCAATCTCGGTGGTAGGTCCACCTGGTGGACGACCATAAACTTTTGTGAATGAGTTACGGTAATGGAGGACAGCAGTGGTGGTGAGCACTTTGGAGGTGAAACGAGACGAGACCACAATGTAGTAGTCCTTTGCTGGCTGGTTAGCTGTGACCAAGACTGAGTAAGACTGGCCTAGATGGACATCCAGAGAGGAGTAAGTGTTCTGGACCGTGTGCGACCCTTCTACTTCCACCAGCTTCATCAAGTGCCCTTGAATCCTGAAGTTGAGGGATGTAGCAGTCCCAACATTCGATATCCTGAACCTGTATGTTTTACCTGCAGAAAAGAAACTTTGGATTCACAGAGACAGAAAGGGCATGCTAGAGATATAAAAGTGCTACTACTTTTAAGTTCAGTTAGTTGATTAAGAAGCTGATTGACCTTGTTCAACGGTGAATGTGTATCCATTCCAACCACGTCCGTTGATAATGAGGCCATCAGGGAAGGGGAGATTGTGACCACCATCCACGAAATATCTCAGTTGCTGCAAGAACACCATTTGTGAGAAAAATATGCAGTGATTCTATCAATTCCCACTCAAAACAAATTGTCAAAAGATTGGCTTACTCTCTGACTTCTCTTGAACCAATCCCCAGCAAGTACAACATGATCCCCAGCAGGCGGGGGGAAAGGTACAGGAATTTGAGGACGACTGTAGACTTTGATGCTTCCGTATCCTCCAGCAGCTTTATGGAGTCCAAGTGATGGGAAGTAGAAATAAGTGCCAATCTGATCTTTTGCTTGGAGGGCATAAGTGAAGTTTCTACGGGGCAGGATTGGACAGTTTGTTCCGGAGACTCCATCCTGCCAGGAATTCCTTCTTTGCTGCAATCCGTTCCTGTCAAAGATGGTCGAAATCAGGATATACACAAGAGCTGCTCAGTTGTGAAAACAGTACATACACTCGAAATAGAGCCCTTTCTACAAAAGATAAACATTAAACAAAGTTACCATACTCATTCAACTGCTCAGTTGTCTTTCATTTCGAACATTCATTCAGAGATATACATTGCAATTAATTTATAGCTGTTCTGTAAGGGACAAATACAATATACATTGCAACAGTGACATTACTTTCCCCATAACCAATAAGCATCAGTTCACGACTCCATGTTTAAGTTAGCACATAAACATACTACATTAATTTGAAGGTCCATTATTCCAATAATGGATCAAGAAAGAGAGTTCATATATTGGTACAAACACCCTGGCCCTACACAGTATACCACTTACACTTGTGTCTCGTGGATAAATGCTTATTCACATACATGTAATTAATTATATATAAATAGTAAAAGATAAAAGATGTCATAAATGTCAGAGATCCATAGATCTAGCACGTGAGAAGTGGCGACAAGCATAATGGACTAATTAATTTCTTTACCCAAAAAACCTGATTGAGCTTTTGCTTTAAAAGAGAGTGCTAATTACAAACATAAAACGGAAAAACTCCATTAACTAGAGAATCTTTCCAGTGTTGTTGTTGATAGAGAGAAGAAATATTCTTCAAGAAATGAGAACCCTTTTTAACCAATTAAAATTCTACGATTCATAGCCCAAACCTAAAAACTAGGCCAAAGACAGCTCCTTTAGATTTAACTCATTTAAGCGAACGGCGGATTAAAGCCAACTTCACAAGCAATTAAACAACTACATTATACATTAGATCTACTAAACACTAGGTGACCTAGTGCCAAGATTTGGGAAATAATGCATCGCCAAGTGTGATATGTGAAGGTATTAAACAGCATTTAATGCGACAATAATCAAACAGGAGTGCGCAATTGGTGAAGAGCAAGGAATGAAGTTTGCAGTTACCAGGAAAGGAGAAATGGCTCATTCAGGTAGTTGTAAACACTGATAATCAAGTTGTCATTGGTGACGCAGTCGATCGTCGGCCCCGGAAACTGCCCATTTATCAGAATTCCCTGCAACACACATTCCCCAACAACTTGAAGAAAAATCCAAGAAACACACACAGAGCTTGAGCGCGGGGAAAGAAGACGAAAGATGGACCTGTTGTTTGACGCCGAGAGGATAAATGTCGCCGTAGGTGATTTTCCAAGTATAGTATCTGTAGGGATTGTCGCCATTGACGCCTTGTAGAGCAAGCAGCAGTGCGAGGGCGATGATGAGAGAACAACCGCCGGCGTAGCCTCTCATGTTGGTGCTGCTACTGTGTTGAAACAGATTGGCTTTCTTGCAAAATCTTTCTGTTTTCAGAATATGCGGCAAAAAGTAGTTACTCTTTTCCTCCTTTGATGAAAATGAGAGGAAAAAGAGAGGAGTAAACAAATGCAAAGGGGAAGGGGAGAGACGTATATATATGAATATGCTGTGTGAGTCGAGTTGCTCTGCAAGAGCTGAGAGAGAGGTGGCCTTCTTCTTCTTCTTGGCTTGGGTCTAAATGAGCATTTCGCCTGCGTGCTCTAGTATTGATGAAATCACGGGTTTGCCCCTCTCACGTGCTGCTGCTACTACCCCTGCCCTGTTATGGTACCATCGCTGACACCTTTTGTTTTAGTAAGAATTTTAAATAATATATCTATGTACATGGATGTTTTACAGAATTCACCCATATTTTCACAAGTATAACTCATTTTCATCTTTAATTCATTGAATTACAACACTATATATATTTTTATTTTGGGATAATTGTTATTTAAATCATAACTTTTCGCTGACTTTTGGTCAATCCCATAACTTTTGAAGCTAGAACATAAAATCATAACTTTTGACATTTTTTCAATTATCCCACAGATCAAAATTTCGGTGAAACTGGTGGTGATGTGTCGGCCGAAATTCAACGAAAAGTTATGATTTAAATGACAATTATCTCAACGACATCGTTTTGAAGAACCAACGTTTTGTCAACGTTGGAAATTTCGGCTGACATGTCACGACCAATTTCACTGGAATTTTGATATGTGGGATAATTAAAAAAATATCAAAAGTTATGATTCTATATTCCAATTTCAAAAGTTATGGGATTGACCAAAAGTCAACGAAAAGTTATGATTTAAATAACAATTATCCCTTTTAATTTTTACAATTACGATGTGACCACAAACACTAGTATTTTTGAATAGAAATAAACAGAAGGGTCCACCAATCTTCATGTGCGAGATGGGCACGACATTGCACGTTGACTAACATATAAAAGAATTGACAGTGAGCCACATGAAGTGCTAAATTCTACAGCGAATATTAGAATTTGACTTATCCAAGCATGAGATTGCAATTAGTGTCGATTTTTTCTTCTTATTTTCTATTAATTAAATAATACTGTCTGTGAGGTTACATTTGAATCAGATCGCTGATGTTTACAACATGTTAATGGAGAGATCGCCAAGAAAAATTAATAGTGAGGTGGCCAAAACGCGTTAATTAGTTATAATTAGTTACACAAGTCAAAAGAAAAAAACAAGTTATGTGCTTTTTTTCCTTCATTCCATAATAATCAATAATAGCAACAACCATATTTATAGACTGATTTTCTATTTACATTTTGGCTATGTTAACGAAAGGGAACGCTACTTAAATTGTTTCGCTACTTCAAAAGTTATATTCCATTTGTCCCAATAAAGATGTCACATTTTGTATATAGCATGAGATTTTAA
This sequence comes from Monilaria moniliformis, assembly GCA_034509125.1. Taxonomy (NCBI): domain Eukaryota; kingdom Viridiplantae; phylum Streptophyta; class Magnoliopsida; order Caryophyllales; family Aizoaceae; genus Monilaria; species Monilaria moniliformis. The sequence continues at coordinate 7,800 of JAYDZE010562383.1, read as the reverse complement.
AAGCTTGTTTAAGGTGTTTAAATATAGAGAGAAAAAGTTATTGGGTGTATTGATAATTAAAGATAAACTAATAATGTGAAAGAAAAAGTTGTTAGATGTATTAATGATAAGAGAAAAAAAATTATTTAAGATATAAAAAAAATTCAAATATGATTTTATGGAACGCGACATCATTATTCTACGGTGTTTATATCATTAAAGGGTATAAAAAACTCATGGAAATATTAGTGGTCCGATATTTTGGATAAGCGGCGAAAATCAAGGATCATTTCACATTCAGAATCATTCATTATATATATAATAGTATATCATTATGAGAATGACGTATAAGCATTACATCTTCAAACATATATCATTATGCGGCATTTATGATTATAAAGGATATAAAATTGATACAACAAATCAATTATCGAAAGTAGGGGTTTCGATAATTGCTTCAAATTAGATGGACATATTTAGCCTTATGTCGAATTATTAATTGAAATATCAATTGAATTCTAATTACACATGTCTTAAAAACATCCATTAGATCCCAAAAATAAAGGATCAAAATTATATTTTAGTTATACAATAAAAATAGATTTCAGAAAATATCACATCTCTCTCTATATATATATATATATTTGCCGATGGTGATATGAAAATAGAAGGTGTGGGGATGCATGATACCGATTGAGGTATAATTCCCCAAATCTGCCTAACTCGAAATGGTAAGTTATTTTCCAACTCTTTGAAATAATTCAAATAATATTTAACCGAGAAAGATGTTTCTTTTTTTTTTTTGATAAAGAACAAAGTATAATTATCTCATTGATACTTGTCGTGACTCGTGAGGGTGAGGCGCCTTAATTGAAGCTCTGAAATTTATTTCCCTCCCAAAAATGAAAAAATAAGAGCAAATGATAACAGCTGTGTTTGCCTCTGGAAATGTGGGTCAACTACAGCTTTTTCTTCTTTCCACATAACACTTATTTTATTTATAACATAATATTAGAATTCATTTTTGTTCAAACTATGCAATACTACACAACACAAACAACCCAGGATCAACTATGAAACACAAAATTCTGAACCCACATCTCACATGATAATATGTAATTAAGATTAATAAAACCTTACTATGTTAGGAGCAAATAATGGTCATGCATGCATATTATGCACCAAGACTAAGACCAGATAGTTATATACACGTATGTATAATTATATTTCATCTTACAACAATCATACACATTATTATCACATAAATATTGGGCTAAACAACAAGTGGCCCTATAATACCGGCTTTTTTCTGGAATAGATTGGGCCATTAATGTGAACCACTATCATGACTTTCTCCTATACATATGCATAAGGCATCTTATTTTTAAATCAAGTAATGAATCATATATAGACAGTTCTTGAAAGTGATTAGATTGAGATATCATATGTCATGTAATGGTATAAAATTGAACAGGCAGATACACTAGGCTACAGGGTTCTCCACAAGGCAAAAATTTGAGGCCCTTCAACTCAAGATGATGGAAAAAGAGCAAAAGTGAAGCAAGTGTATTTGTGCTAAGTGGTAGAGATTGTTAAGAGCAAACCGTAGTGATCACTAGGCAGAACTGGAAGCGACAACTCCTTCACCTGCCCTTTCACTTTCTTCTCTTTCATATATGATACGCCCGCAATCGCATCCCTACCGATCATCTCAATGTTCCTTATCTTCAAGTCCTTCAGCTTGCAAATGAATCTATCCAGTCGTTTCTGCAGACTCCGGTTACCAGTCAGCATCTTGTTCGATTTTGTGTCAAATGTCCATCCATCTTCTCCGGGCCTCAGCTCTGTCCACGCATCCACCCATCCACCCGCTAAAGGAAAAGCCCCATCCAGTTTATCATCCCAGTTCATGTCCCCACAGAATATCACATTCTCGTTCTTCCCCAGTGACCTCATGGCCTCGTTAGCCTGCACAACGCGTTCTTTGCTGAACATCTGGTCCCATGTCGGAGGGCTTGGGCAGGGGCTTTCTAAGTGGCTTGTGGCAACAACCATTGTCGTTCCTGGCAGCACTTCTACTTCTGCAAGACAAAGCTCTCGTCCCATGACGGAATTGTGGAAGGGCTTGGTGCTATAGGATTTCACCGGCAATTTGGATAGCTGCAAGACGTTCCAATACTATGAAGGCCGTAACAATGTAGAGATTTTTCAGAACAATAACAACCAATATTATATCTTTCTTGCATGGTGCATTGCGGCATCACATCTGTTTAGCTTGAATGAAGAAAACCCCCACTAAATGAAGCAATGTGGATATTCTAACTCTGTTTATAGTTCAAAAACACATCCAAATGGTTACCCAGATATGGAAATCCATTTTTAGTGTTTTTTAATTGATTATTCCAATAATTATATCACTATTAAGTCATTCTCGATAAGTTCAATTCTGTAACTAGAGACTTTGTTAAAGCCAATACCAAAACTAAAGAGTTTCAGCTATCAGTATCACATCACCTGCATGCAGAAGTATGCTCCTGGGAATGCATTCTCATGTGGAATCGAACAACGGTACCCCTTCCACCAGCCTGATTTCTGGAAAATGTCATAAAAATTGGGGGTAACCTCCTGCATCATTGCATCAGCATAAGAATTCTCAACTTTATCGAAGCAAGAATGAAAACAAGATGGAAAACCACCTGAAAGCACATAACATCCGGTGAGTGCAACTCGATAAGGTTCCCAAGTGCTCTCATCCTCTTGTGCATCTCAACATCTTCACGAAACCAAACATTGTAGCTCAAAAGCTTCCATGTTTTGGAGTTGGAGCTCGAATGAGTTTCACCTGCTGCTTTAATATGGAAAATACAACGAAAACTGAATTAGTAGAAACAATGGCACCCTACATCTTAGTGTTAAGCAAATTCAACGCACTAGCCTACCAATCCATCCAATTCCATGCTTCACACAGAAGGTCACAACAACAAAGACTCTTTAACAATTCTACCACAATCAACTGAAACCAAAACAATACAATGATCGTGTTGCCCCCTGCTCCCAATTTTGATCAGTAGCATTGAATATAATCGACATTTACAATTACCATAAGCAATAAATGGGCTGAAATGATAGAGAACCAAGGATTATACCTAGTGGTTTAACTTGAATACCCTTAGTTGAATCCTTAATAGCTCGAAACCCGGAAGAGCCACCTGCATCACCGCCATCATCTTCCTCCCTATCTTTTCTCTTATTACTGCAAAGCCGCATTCCAGCAGAAAAACCTAATTTCCCTCCATCAACACACAGTTTACGACCACCATTATCAACACTCAACTCAGCAGAACAACTAGCGTCGCCGCCACCGACGCGACTATTTTCTTTCTTGGCACTGCTACAAGCCTTGAGCGGGAGGAAAACGCTGCCGACGGAGACACCTTCGTCGAGATCATCATCGTCGATTTCGAGAGTCGACAGCCGAGTCGTGGTGGTCCTAGTGCCGCATATTTCGCATATTGCACTGGAATATGGGTTCAGTAATGTGCAGGCGGCGCATGACCACATGGATTCAGGCGGCGGGGATGGGGCCGGCGATGGTGATACGAGCGGCTGAGGTGGTGCGGAAAGGCAGATTTCGCAGCGCGATTTCTGGGCGGGGGAGTTGATGAACGTGCACTTGGAGCATGTCCAAGAGGACATTTTTGTGATTAGAGAGGTCTCGAAATTGAAGGACAAAGGATTTTGGTATTGCTACGTATGACTTTGGCAATGGAGTTATCATTTTGAATTTGAATTCACCTTTTGAAGCCATTATTGGGCATTGCCCTACTATGTTCTTGGAATTGGAAGCGCCACTCTTTTTCTGGTTAATTTCCCTAATTTCTCTTTTTCCTTTTCCCTTTTTTATTTTTATTTTACTTTGGGTTGATAGAGGTTTTTTTTTCTTTTTCTCCGAAATGGGTTAATATAGTTTATAGTTTATTTTTATTTCAATATTTTTTAGTTTAGTGCCTAAACTTTGATTTATTTTTGTATAGCTTGAAATTTGAGAAAAAATTTAATTATGGTCCAATTAATTATTTTTTTCAGCGCCAAAGTTATGGATATCAATTTAGCCCAAAAGCTATAGGTTGGCTTGAATAATACTACAGGCCAATAGGGTTATGGCTTAAATTTATAAGATGAAAAAAATTTCAACTCAAATAACCCTAAACTGAATAGATCGCAGCCCAATAATATTGGTCTGAAAATAGCCCGAGTTTTATAAGATTGACCTAAAAATGAGTGGGTTCTCATTATAGATGCCAACTGGGGCGGGCCGACCCAAGCCCAGCTCCATTGAGCAAGTGGGTCGGACTGCACTAGGCCTCCCACTTTAGATGGACCCCATTTGGATTGTTTTCAAAACTCATGCCCTGTCAGGCCCACTTGAGACGCATCTCCGGGTAAAAATTATATTTATTTATTATTTTACAATTTATAGTATATATATTTTATATTAATCATATTTCATATTTTATAATAAAAAGATATAATTAGTAAAATTAAGAAAGAACATCATATTATATAAAAATATAAGTTGTATTTGAATTTTGTGGCTTTAATTTATTATAAAATATTATTAATTTTGTATGAACTGTTATTCACATATCATATGAATTCAATAAATTAAGTTATTTCTTAAATATATAAATAGAATATAAATAAAAGAATGAAAAAAAATTTAATTTTAAAAAATAATATGACAAACTCACTTAGGCCAGGCCCGGCCCAGCCCGGCGCAATCCCACTTCGCAAATGGCACTGGGTTGGGTCTAAAATCTCATGGGCTGATTTGGGCCTGGGACGGGCTGGACCGACTCGACCCAATTGATTAGTTCTCATTATTTGTTTTTCAAACTTCATTACTTTTTATATTTTACAAACTTTTAAAAGTTAATACGATAAACTTTTTTTAAAATGTATGTGAAAATGTATATTGATTCAATATTCGAAAATTATACTAATCATTTTACTTTTCTATATTTTACTCTAATGTTTAATATAAAAAAATGATAACAAAATTAAAAAACGATGATTATTAAGAAATGATACTCATTTATGAAAATTCGCTTCTTACAAATATCAAAATTATCAAAAATTATATTAGTTAAAAAAAATTATAAATATTTTGAGCCCGATTGGTCTGACGGATTAGCCCGAAATTCGAATGTTAGGGTTAGGATAGAGAATTTTTAGCCCGAAAGAATTACAATCCGCATTGCCTGTAACCGAATAGACCGACAACCCTAGCGAGCTGGCTTGAATCCGAGTAGGTTGGCTAGATTGACATCCTAATTCAAAAGCGTGATTGAGATGATAAGTAAAATGACTTAAATTTTTATTTTTCATATCAACAAAAAACGACATTGTTCATGTCCACATTATCAAGAAAATGATACAATCTAAGTACGATTCATTTATTTTTCCTTCAATTAATATGAGGATCGATTATTCTTCACATTAAAATAAACGAAAACCATCAGAGGGTGGAAAAATCATAGAAATCTCACTTTTGAAATGTCTGAATTATCATACAAGAATACCAACTACACTTTTATTTATTGATATGGACATGAACAACGTTGTTTTCTATTGAGGTGGAAACTCTAAAATCCACCTCATTTTACTTATCATCCGAGTAACACTTTCCATACCGAAATTTATTTACAAGACTATAATAAATAAATAAAACCTCAAAATTAAGGCTACAAACTGGGAAAAAAAAGTTGAAACTCCAAGTTATATAAAAATTAAATCTATGTTGAGCTATAAATTGAAAAAGTTCAAAATTTACAGCTAATTAACCAAATGTATTGGTACTAGTTTAATTTCAATTATGCTTTTCATTTCTTTTCTTTTTTTCACTTTTCTTTTCTTCCTGTTCTTCCCAATTTTTGTTATTACTTTCTTTGGACAAAAATAATCAACAGATAAGAAAAGACCATACAAGTACCGACACTTGACAGTTTCTACTGATATTCATTACCAGATGAAGAAAATACTAACACAAACAATGACATGAAACACGATGAATATAGATAATGAAAACTAAACAGTAGCAAAAAAGGCTAAACAAGGCAACACTAATCCAAATCCATGAAATATTCAAGAAACGAGCTTTTCCTCATAACTAAAACTAGGTGACAATAGTTTTTTTTTTTTACAAAAGAAGCATCAAAGAATTAAAGGGACTGCCCTCTAAATGGTAATAGCTAGCAAGAATACATTCTAAAAATTGCACTTATTATGAGCAAAAAGCAGAAGAGACAACGATTCCATCTAGTTTTATTGATACCCTCTACACTTAAATGGTCATCAAAGGAATGAGCAATAAAACAAGCAGGAGACGACACCAGAGAGCATGTGCACCACACTCGTCGGGGTGAAGTCCAAGCCCACCACCCTGCCACCACCACTTGCCTGTGTTGAGTTCACTACCTCATTTGTCCTATTACTCACAATTTTGCTGCAGCAGTAGCACATACATGCCATTAGCACAAGATTAGCCTGTTAAACCGTGTTTAATATTGTATAATACTCATCTCTAGGGCATATATTCTCTCATTATGAATTCATCACCAGTTTTGGATGTATTGCCATTTATCAATGGATAATGTGAAAGTAAATCGACAAATATAGTACCGAGAATGCACATAAAAAGAATGCATACCTTCCAGGAAATACGCAGTTCCCGCTGCCTGCAAGCATAGCCACAAAAGGGTAAGTATGTTTCAGCAGATGGAACCGCTAGGACTGAGAGTGGACGAAGCAAGTGGTGCCACAAATGTCGGTTAACCAATTACTTTTATTTTACTAACAAAGCTGATCGATCTCTAACATGTGTTTTACCATTCAAGATTTCATCCAAAGGAACACAAAACCAGCAAACCAAAATGCAGGATTTCATGTGATTATGTTCCAATATATGTTCCATTTTCAACTATGTGAGATAAGAATGCTCAAGGAAAAGGTCACTTTTGAACTAATAATTTCCTCTACTGTAGCAATTATATAGATTTTCTCACAACCAGAAAATCCATAGCAGCAGCAATTTGTTCCCCCAATTTCATCCATCCCCATAAGCTTCAATTATGTATGCACAAATCATCACCAGCCAGAAATGAAGTTACCAAAGACATAATTCAACTTTGTGACACAATGCAAATGCAGCATTAATGATAATGAAAAACACTCACTAGGATCCGTTGTGGTGATCATGGCAGCACCCTTGAAGTCACAAGAACCAGAGAACTTCCCTTCCTTCTGATAATAGCTATCAAATGCATAGGAAGCATGATTACGGACATTGTTAGGCTGGTAACAGCTCTCCCCCGGCTGAATCTCTGAGCAATTCGCCCTCCCCGGCCCACACGCCCAATCCAGAGCAGCTTGCAGCGTCTTCACATCAACGCCATCCGAGGCTATGCAATACGTTTGATTCGTAGTGTCGTTTGCCAAAAACGTGCCACTTCCCGACACGTGAAGCAAATAAACTGGAGTCGAATTCCCATAGAACAGACCCCAGTTGGCCTCCGAGACGGGAGGCGACCTCAAGTCCTCATTGAACAACTCATATATGTAGACACTGGAAGTGATCTCAGGGTGCAGCGGCGTGCCACTGCGATCAAGAACGTGCTTGATCAAGTTGGAGTTATACGTATCCGCATTGTCAGTCGTGGCGTAAGGCTCCTTTGAATCTCCCTTCGAAGGCCAGCCAGTTTCAGAGACAAGCACCACCACATCAGTGACATTGAGATTCTTCATAGAGAAGTAGACTGAATC
>JAYDZE010562372.1:0-12561 GCA_034509125.1 Monilaria moniliformis | reverse complement strand
TGAAAAATCAAAACCGAACCGAACCGAAATCCGAAAAAAACCGAACCAAATTTTAAATTTCGGTTTGGTTCGGTTCGAATATTCGGATTTCGGGTATTTTGCTCACCCCTACACGTAGATAGAAATTATCTAGAGAACTGTCGCGCGCAAATCTCAATTATTAAAGAAATTTTTTCACTATTCCAATAACTAATGATTAGTATTGCACAAGTGGGGTTGATACCACCAGAAATAGTTTATTGCTCGACTTAGTTTTATATATCAAGTATTTGACGATGTTACCATGTCTTAAATTTTTAAATATTTTCTTTTTCTTTCCTTTTAAAACACTTGAATAAATTATACTAAACTCAAACTGGGCAATTAAATCTATCTACCTAATTACTTGACGTAAGACCAGGTGGAAAGAATGCAAAAGACATCGTAACTAAACCTAACACAATCGGACCTATAGAAAGAAAAAAGGGGGGCTTTACGAGCATCTATTAGCGAGCACTAGCTAATGCTCGCTTATTTCCGAGAACCTTCATAGCATCTTCCCAGCATCTCGTGACTCGTGAGCACCTATCCATATTAGCAAGCACGTAGCAAATAAAAGAACTTTAGTCACATTACCGAGCATTGTAGTGCTCAGTACTTCACATATTGAATGAGCAAGTTCTGAGCATGGTGGCATGTGCTTGGTTTATTTAGTGCAAAAAAATATCTTAGAAAAATTGCGAGAGATTACCGAGCACTGTTTGCTCGGGCAATATTTATTTTCTAAAACTATATTGAATAAATATTACCGAACACCAAGGTGCTCTACAAACATTTTATTTATTTACAGAATTGGTTTGAATTAAATACGTCGAGCACTCTTGGTGGTCGGTAACATTTTTTTAAATTAAAAATTTGCATGTACCGAGCATGGGAGTGCTTGTAAACTTATTTATTATTTGAATATTCGTTTAATTAGTATTACCAAGCACATACATTGAGGCGAAAAAATTCCAGCATTTTTTTTGGTAGGAAAATTGGGCGGGACATGTTCCCGTGCGAAGGGAGACATTACCGAGCGTGTGGTGCTCGGTAACACCTGGCGCAAATGTTTCCCGCTCAATTAGTGAGCATTATGTGCTCGGTAAAGGTGCTCACAAATGTAGCAAAACATAATAAATAGACAAAGAGCTCTACCATATCTCTTATTTCATTTCTTCTCTCGATTATTAACAAAAAATATCCTTGCAAATCTTTGTTGTCGATAGATTGGTGAAATGAATGTTTCCTGATCGTCATTAGAGCTCACATACATAAATAAATTGTTGGTACATGTTTTAATTGTAGTGCTAAATTTTATTTGTTTAGGAATAGGGACTGAAAAATAAGTTTTGTTGTCGGTACCTAGCATCTAGCCTGTACCATAGATCAGACTCTTCTGTTGCCCACATCCTTTTTGCAAAACCCGGTGAGACAAAGGGAAAAACATCTAATCAAACTCCACGTAGATTGACCATGTTCCTACCGCTATCTATACACTTATTTTGTGTGCTCTAGCAACGACCACATCAAAATTGCCGTCTTTGTTGGGGAGTTTATTTCTAGAACATTTTCTTTAGTAGAGAATGTTTGTAATGAATGTTTTGCTCTTGTATGCTCCAGCCTAATCCTGCATGAGAACTTGGACCATTGTTGTACGATCCAGAGCTCAAGAGGATTGTGAAGGTAAAGAAGAGGGTGCTATGAGAAGTAAAGAGGCAAGCACTACTGGTAGCACAATCAGATGAAGACAATACTCTTCTGGGGAAAATCACTCAAACCAGACAAGTGAATACATTGAGGGTCATCACTTTGATAAAGAGAATCAACCATAATAGAATGTCATAGAATAATAGGCTCAAGGGGAACAGACCCTGTGGGACATGATTTTCCTGGATAATTTGAACTTAAAGCCATTGGACATCACTTTGCCCAACATTGAAAAAAATTAGGACCTGAAGCACTCATTGATTTAAATACTGCCCAAGTTCAGTGATATGATCGGAGAGGATCTCAAACACATCTCTAGGATTTTAAGATGGTTTGTAGGATAATACGAACTGTGCATGCCAACAATCTGAATTTTTTGGATTACGTGAGACTGATCACATTCTCACTCTTTGGAAGACGAAACACGCACATGGTTATAAGCTCTACCCGATGGGGCTGTGACATCTTGGCAAATGGTGCAGCAAAAAATTCTAGAGAGATACTTTCTCACATCGAGGATACAAAGTATGAGGACTTAGAATTGCAACATCAAGATGGGAATATGCGAGTCATTGTATAACTATTGGGACAAATTCACGATGCTATTGGCCAAATGCCCTCAAAAACAGGATATCAGACCAAGACCTCATACAATGTTTTGTAGCCGGACTGAGACTATTCAAGAAGAATCTAGTTCATGATGCATGTGGAGGTTCAATACTCAACAAGCTACCAAGTGTAGCTTTCAAGTTATTATCGCAAATGACGGAGGAATCTAGAGATGAAAGAGACAGACATATGAGCTCGTTTCCCAAACCTTATGAGGACAAAATTGATAAGTTGTGCAACATAATGGATAAGTTCTTGAGCAACATGAGTCTCTCGTCTTGAGCCACATTACCAAGGAAGACGGTGAAGAGATATGATCAGGCCAGATTACGGCCGTTTATTCCGATTAAAAATTTAGGAAGTCATGATATAATCTGCACAAAAGGTGTGAGTTTAGCGCAGGAAAGCAGGGCATGTTGAGAATAAGGTTGGAGCTAAGAAATGGTGGTGGTAATTACAGAATGGAAATCGCAAGCAAGAAAGACCAGTACGTTTGCCAGGCGACATTTTTCAGTGGAACGCAGGATTAGGCACGAAAGCACATCGAGAAGATCATATTTGAGGATGCGAGCCTCAAACACTGAATAAGGATATGGGGACGCGGGTACAGGATTAACTCTCGCACGTAACCATAGAAGCTAGTATAAAGTAGGAGAAGAGGCCAACAAGAGAGAGTCGTTCACCGCCATATCACAAGTGTCGGGAGCTTTGGGTAGAAAAGGATGGAAAGAGCAAGTAGAGAGATACAATTGAAATCCCTGAGCGCTCACCTCATTCCTCAGTTTTAAAAGCTTCGGTCCTTAGCCGCCTAGATTCCTACATCCATCCACTGTCGTCGCTTGTGAAGAAATGTTAACTTGAAACACTTTTATTTCCTAGTTGTTTAGTTCTTTCAGTTTGTAGTTAGAAGAAGTTGTAAGCCGAACTTGATGCTTATTTTCCAAGTACTTTTGAATGTTAGTTGTTGATCTTGTTTTGCTAAGATTTATTATTGAGCATCATGAGTAAAGTAGTATTCTGTGTTTATTGTCCGAGTGTGTTCAATATTGCATTTTAGTTTTTCGGTACCTTATATTTTCCCAACATGCGTATAGAGTAGCTTAGTTAGGTAGGTTTAGCACCTGTAAGTTACGCAGCTTATTAATGTCACTGTCAGTTGTTTTATTTTATTTAGCAAAATGAACCCTACCGGAGTTCTATCCAGAAACTCCATAACTTCCAAATCAAAGCAATGGGGTTTGGAAGGGAAGGAGATGGGTGAGTCCGGAGTGGTCCTTAGTGAGTGCGTACAACTTCTGCAAGCAGTTTAGTAACAGGTGTTACGGGAGACCACACGTCCTAACTCAAAGATACTGTAAAAATGGAAATGGTTATTGCTTGTTTCATCTTTAGTAAGTAGTACTATTATGCAAAGTACCTCCCAGTGCACCTGAGCAGTTATGCTTTTCAGATCTGTTTATTTTCAGAAAATCAGTTTCGTCCTTAAGTATGTTTTAATTTCCTTGAAAATGTTTACTTTAAACTTTGCTTAAGTTTATAAGTAGAGAATCTTTCTTTCTTAAGCAGGTAGTTTCCCACATCATAAACATGCGTGACAGCATCACCAACCACCAAAACACACCCTTAAACTGGGCAGACAACCAATCATCATGCGATCGACAACCCCGACTTGCCAAATACTAATTCTAGTATATACATAGGAGAGTGGAGAACTACACAAATTCTTTGACGGCGCTAGCGTGTTTCTCAATGATAGCACGAACTATCCAGACCTTCCGCATCAAATGGCGCCGTTGTCGGGGATTGGCGTAGTTTGTTGTTTGAAGTGTGTTTTTTGTAAATATCTCTTCTAATCTATTTTTCTTTTGCCTTTTCCTTTTCTTTTAGTTTATGAGCAGGTCTTCTCGTCCACAATTGCTTTTTGATCCTGAAATTGAAAAAACTGAGAAGAGGCTGAAAAGAGCGTGAGACTTGACCAATGAGAAAGCAGCGTTGTATGCTACCCTAGCTGAAGGTTCAACATTTGAAGAAGAAGAAGAAGAGTCAGTGCTGGTCCTGAATCAAGTGACGAACCCCAAAGGAAAAATGGCAGATCGAGATAAAGATCCCCGCCTGGAGGACTATGTGAGTCATCTCACGGACGATCCTCCGACTTCCATAAAGCTTTCTGAAAGTACGCCACCCATCGAGATCAAGCTAGCATTGTTGAATGTGTTACCCCAAATTCTGTAGAAAGAATAATGAAGATCCATATAACTTCTTAGTGAATCTATAAAGATGTGCCATATACAAAAGCGCTCAGGAGGGGTGATCAAAGAACAATTTCGCTTTGCGGTGTTACCATTCACTCTGTCGGGTGAGGCAAATGCTTGGTTCACGAGCATGCTGCCAGATTCTATTGAAACATGGCCGGAGAAGAAAAAGATATTTCTCGAGTATTTTTTTCCAGCCACAAAGACCAATGCACTGAAGAATGAAATCACTGGAGTTCAACAAGGGTTCGATGAGTCCTTGAACATGTATTGTGACAGATTCAAAAGGCTGGTGGATAGCTACCCAAATCACAAATTATTGGAAGATGATCTCCTTCAATATTTTTACCAAGGAATGTACGTGGAATCAAAGAATTTAGCTAACTCCTCAAGCAGATGAGATTTTTCAACAATAAGAGTTAGTGAAGCAATGAAGATGATTCAAATTTTGGTTGATACAACAAAGGAGTATGAGAAGTCGCACGCTCGACTATTGAGAAGGGCAGCGCACGCTAGTGCAAGTACGGAAGAGTTGGAAGAAAAGATCGAGGCCAAAATTAACAATCTGGAGAAAATGTTGTCTACGGTGGTGGAAAAGGTTGTGCGAAGTCCTATTCCTTAATAAGTGTGTGGAGCATGCAAGAAACAAGGTCACCTTCGCCGCATTGTAAGATGGATGAAATAGATGCAATATCTCAAACTAATGCTATTGGCAACTAGCCTAATCAAGAGCAACGAAGAGATCCATTTGCACCCACATACAATCCAGGCTGGGATGACCACCCAAACTTCAGGTGGGCAGAGCCACATCTACCGAACTAACAAATTCAGCTAAATCAGCACAACCAAGCCCCAAATAACCATCCCCTTTTTTAAAACCAACAAAATCACCAGATTTCTCAAAATCAACACCAACCCTACCGCCCACCCCACCAAAGAAATTTTCAATCCTAGAACAACTACCCACTCCAAGGGTAGTCAAGACCTGCATGGAGTCTTGAGGATATGATAGGAGAACTCATAAACTCACAACAGTTTATACAAAATAACCTCCAATCAAACAATGATATTGTGCATAAAGTCCAAGATGTCCAGAAGGAGTAGAAGGCAAGCCCGGAGTTCCTTACAAGGCAAATGACCCAGTTGGCAGTAGCAATGAACGAGTTGAGGGGACACGAAGGTAGGATTTCTGCCCAGGTTCAACAACCGCACAGGGAGAACGTGAACATGATTACCTTGAGATCAGGACTGGAGTTGAAAGGACCAAAAGAAGGAGAGCCCCCGAAAAATTCAAGGAAAATGATATGAATAGCAATCAACTGCCTAGTTTATCGGACATAGAAAATTAAGGTAAATCCAAAGATGGCGGGGAAGAGAATTCACAAAACTCATCTGATTTGGAAGCAAAAAGAGTGCCACCCTACCCTAGCCGTTTGAACAAGAGGAAGCCCAATGAGGACCCAGGTGACTTCATGTCAATATTTAGTAAGCTCGAGATCAATTTGCCCTACTCCAAGCTTTGAGAATTCCACCCATTGGAAAGGTCGTCAAAGACTTCATTGCTGGAACATCCAAATGAGTAGGGAAGATAGTAATTGGGGAAAATGTGTCGGCCATTATCCAGAAAAAGCCGTCAGCGAAGAGCGCGGATTGAGGTACGTTATCGCTGCCCATAGTGATAGGGGATGTTTTATTGAGCATGCTATGTACAATTTAGGAGCTTCGATAAATGTCATGCCTTTATCTGTGTATAATAACTTGATTGGAGTGGAGTTGATTGAAACTAGGGTAGTAATTCAATTGGCATATTGGACTTGCATATGCCCAGAAGGAATGCTGTAAAATGTTTTAGTAAAAGTGCATGTGTTTTTTTATCCTGTGGATTTCTATGTGATTAAATTGAATGAAACAATACCTAGTGATTCTAGTGGTGTCTTATTAGGTAGACCATTTTTTAGGACTGTAAAAACAATAATAAATGTGTTTGATGGAACAATTTGTCTGGACTATCATGGTGATAAGTATACTTTCAATATTGATAAAGCCATGAAAAGACCAATGTACATTGAAAATGCCCAGTCGGTAGATGCCATTGACCCATTAGTCCAAGGCCACCTTGAGACTGAATTTTTGCAGATGAGTCATGAGAAGTATTTCAAGATCTCATCTCAATTGGAGGCTGAAGGGATGAGCAAATTGTTGAATGCACAAGGACTCACTGACCAAGAGGTTGAAACTGAAATCCTAAGGCTTTGTACTGTGACAAAGCCTGAAGCCAAGGAGAAGACCGACAAACTGCCCAGTTGCCCGCCTCAAGATGAAACAACACTGAAGGTGGAAAAACCTTCTACCTTGGAGCTCAAACCTTTTCCGCAAGAATTGAAATATGTATATCTTGGAGTGAAGGAGACTCAGTCGATAATCATCAATAGCAAGTTAAATTTGGAGCAAGAGGAACAACTAATCCAAGTGTTAAGCAAGCACAAGAAGGCCATTGGGTGGACACTAGCCGACCTAGTGGGAATTAGTCCCGACATATGTATGCACTATATACATCTGGAGGACGAAGCCAAGCCCCAGAGAGACCCACAGAGAAAGTTAAACCCCAACATGTGAGAAACAATGCTTAAGGAGATTTTGAAGCTGTTAGATTTGGGAACCATTTATCGTATCTCGAATAGCAAGTGGGTTAGCTCGGTAGATATGGTACCAAAGAAATTTGGAATTCAAGTTGAAGCAAATGAGCGCAATGAGCTGGTCTCGACATGCCTTATCACTGGCTGGCGTATGTGAATTGATTATCGCAAGTTGAACGCCGCAACTCGTGAGGATCATTTCCCCATGTCTTTCATTGACCAGATTTTAGAAAGATTGGCCAGAAAGAAGTTCTTTTGTTTCTTGGACGGGTATAGTGGCTATTCAAATTTTTGTGAATCCCGATGATCAAGAGAAAACAACCTTCACCAGCCCATTTGGAATGTATGCATACCCAAGGATGCCGTTTGGATTGGGTAACGCTCCCGGGACCTTCCAAAGATGTATGATGAGTATCTTTTCAAATATGATTGAAGAATGCATGGAGATCTTTATGGACGACTTCGCAGTTTATAGGGGGACATTCGACAAATATCTACATCATTTGGATGCAGTTTTGGCAAGATGTGAAAAAAAGAATTTGATTTTGAACTATGAAAAATGTCATTTTATGGTGAATGAGGGAATAGTGTTAGGACACTTGGTGTCCGAAGAAGGAATCCGGGTGGACAAGGCAAAAGGTGGAGGTCATCTCTCAACTACCCTACCTAACAAATCAAAGAGGAGTTCGAGTGGGCCATGCGGGATTTTCCTAAAGGTTTATCAAAGATTTTGCCTGTATAGCTTGACCACTGACCCGACTTCTCCAGAATGATTTTCCATTCGAGTTCGAAACACATTGCCAAGAAGCATTCGAAGTACTGAGGTATAAGCTGACCAACGCACCGGTCATGCAAGGACTGGACTAGAGTCAACCTTTTGAAATCATGTGCGATGCTAGTGACTATTCCGTTGGAGCTGTCTTGGGCCAAAAAGTAGGAAATAAATGTCATGTTATTCATTATGCTTCCAAGACCCTAAATCAAGCTTAGGGGAACTATGGTACAACGAAGAAGAAGATATTGGCTTTGATATTTGCTTTTGAAAAATTCTGGCCGTATTTCCTAGGCTCGAAATATATGGTCTATATCGATCACTCAGCACTCAAATGCTTGCTGGGCCAAAAAGAATCAAATCCTAGACTGATACAGTGGGTGTTGCTGTTATAAGAGTTCGATGTGGAAATCAAGGATAACAAGGGAGAGCGATAACAAGGTAGCAGATCACCTTAGTAAGCTGATTGACGAAGGAGATGGACAATGCATCAAGGAAACTTCCCTGAAGAACACCTATATGTGGTCAACCAAGAGAGTTTAAAAGAAGATAAATATGATCAAACCCAGAGTAGCCCAGAAGAGAAGAATGCGATCGGGGAGCCATGGTACGCGGACCTAGTAAACTACCTATCAACTGGCCAGCTGCCGCATATCGAACTTCTCAACAAAGCCATAAGGATGAAGCTGATTCCCACAATATCAGCCAATATCCACCCGGTGTTTGGTGCTCCTACCAGTCCGCGATCTGTGTTGTCGACGCCCCTGGCCAGTACCCTGCTGCCGTACGCGATGTCCCCTGTACCCTGCGTACGGGGCAGTGACTGTTGTCGAGCCCCAACAGAGCACGTTGTGGGCGTTCCAGATGGGGCTTCCCGACACGTCGTGTCTTGGCTCGGTTCCGACCTCCGTTTTTTGTTGTTCGTTTGATTTATCATCCAATTACAAGAATTACAAAAAAAATAAATAAAAGAAAAATCATAGTCTACAACGATCAACCCTCATGGGTTTAGAACTCGTGCAGTAAACCAGGAAAAAACCAACATAACAGAATTTAAATGCATTCAAGCCAAATAGACCAGATAAATTGCAGAGAATAAATTTACAAGCGTATTATTAGATTTAAATCAGGCAACAAGCAAATTAATAGAAATATTAATTCTAAAATTTGAGTCTATGTTCTGGCTCTGATATCAATTGATGGGGTTCAATTGAAGAATTCTTTTCTTGCCAAGAGTCTCATAGGATGATATTTAGAATTAATGCAAAATTCTAATCTAATCTACTAGAATGCATTTAGAGAGGCAGCAGAAAGCAAAACAAATCCCTAGGCATGCTCCTATAGTTTAAATATTTACCTTATTTGGCATAATCTTCTTGTTTGTTAATTGTAGTACATGACTTGCAACTCCCATCACTCTCCCGCAACACTTTTACCATAGAATCGTTTGACCTATTCCCTCTTATAGCTTGCATATTGGGTGGGAAATAATCTTCAAAGCTTAATAACTGCGGTAGAGAATAGAAACTCTAGAACACTACACAGTAGGGGATATTTTTATGCATGTGTGTACCTATTTTAATTTTCGTCCTCCACCTCCATATTTATAGGGTTGGTGGGCTAGGTCAGAGATATGAATGAGGATTAGGACTAGGGCTCCTAATGGGCTTAATTCTATAAGTTGAGCTCAACTTAAATAGAGTCCACCAATAGTAATTGATTTCACTATAGAATTTATATTTCACTACCCGTCCTAATCCACATTCTAAATCTGGCTCATTTTTAATTTATTATTTCCCGTATTTAAGATATCCAATATCATTAGTTAATTAGAAATTGCTGCTAGCTTTAATTAATTAGTTTATATTTCCAATAGTGATCTAGATCAAAACTTTATTTATTATACTGGAATAAATTCCAACTGCTCGATTTATCTAATAAATTCCTCTTTGGGTTACGAAAAACTCGCACCTATTGATAAATCAAATTAGTGCATAACCAATATCGTATGCTCAATGTTACTTATATAGATTGAGAAATAATCAATCACCGAGTTCTTGTACTTTATTTACACAGCATTGAAGTACGTATCTTACTGTAATCTATTTCTGTATTATGCCACATCAATGCCATCAGTTAGCCAAGATAGGACGAACCTCAAATCGACACTACAACCTTTCACGATAGATTGTCCATGTATGTCTAGGTTGAAAACTTGATTTTTTTTCTATAAGGAACTGACGAAAAGATCTTTTGTAATCATAGACCCACTATTCAGTTACAATATTGAATTCTTCTAAATATGTGAGAAATAAGGTTTTTAATACAAATCAGCCCAAAGCATGCATGTCAGTATACAAACCCTAACAATGTAATAGGCACAACCAAATTCGAACAAGTTATGCTTGATCTTGAAGCATTGATAAATGTGATGTCTCTGGTCATGTACCATAAATTGGAAATTAGACCATTGAAGCTAACAAGAGTTGAGATCCAATTGGCGGGCGGATCTATATTTTACCCAGAGGGTGTACTCCAAGGTGTATTAGTCGGAGTAGGGAACCTAATCTTTCCTGAAAAATTTTATGTCCTGGACATGGGTGGAGCAAAAAACAGACCACCAGTAATGCTTACGGGCAGACAATTCCTGAAGATTGCCCACACGCATATTGACTGCGATACGGGGAGACTAACGTGTGAATTCGCAGGGGAAACTATGACATTTAGCACCTACAAAATGGTGAAGCCACCCAAGAACACAGAGAAAGAAGAAGCCAGATGGGGCACTGACCCACTTCAAGATATAAACAACTTGGAAACAATCTACCAACTAAAGATCTTGAACAAAGTGCAACCCAAGTTAGAATGTCGCCACACTTAGAGAAAGTGCTAAGAACATAACTAAAAGTCTTGCCCAAGCATCTGAAGACATGCACATGGGGGAATACAACTCTCTACCCATCATTACAGACTCCGAGCTAATCACGGTAGAAGAAAACTGATGAGAGGCACATCAAGCAAATTCAAATGAGAGGATGGTTGGACCTTGGCTGTCACCAAGTAGGGAAGCTCGACGATCTGCTTGCATAGATTCCACAAGGAACAAAATGGTGTGGACACTAAAGATGACCCTCCAGATAAATATCTGACCATCGCATAGATAAGTGCTGAAGAACCATGGTATGACATTTACAAATATTTGGTGAAGGGCAAGATACTATGCAACTTCAGTCTAGACCCAAGGAATAAACCTAAGGAGGAAAGTCGACACTACATTTGGGATGACCCATATATTATGAGGATGTGCTATGACCAACTAATACGAATGTGCTGGATAAATCAGAGCAAAGAGTGTTTTAGAGTGTCGTCACTCAGGGAATTAAGGAGGCCATTTTGGCCCTAGGAGGATTGCAAAGAATATAGTGAATGTGGACTCTATTGGCCTACAATTTATAAGGATAGCTATGAGTTGTGAAAAGATTGTGATCAATGCCCAAGGGAATGAAGGACACATTTGATCCTCATTCCGAGTTAAAAATGGATCAATAATATTCTCCAGAAAAAAGCTTGGAGTAGATGACAAATGTGATGAAATCGAGCAAGTGACAAAGCTTTGGACCAAAGAACTTGAAGAAAATAGGGTAGAACTCAGTGACGAGTCTGCCCAATACAAGGAAGGTTGCCACCCACTCATGTGAAAAATATGAATGAAGTTTAGGCAGAAATTGCACAAATACAAAGCCCGCTTCAAGCTTATGTGTGGGAAGCTGTCAAACATATGAGAAGTCCGTACATAGCTCACCCATCATACTCAAAGAGGGCAGAACAAGTCGCTAAATCCAAGACAAAAAACAAAACTTAGAAGAAGAAAATCATGAAGGATTACTATGGGCAAGATCCCGACAACCTAGAGGAGTTTCCACACCCTCTCTATAACAGAGGAACCTAACTGGGCAAGTAAGATGTCGTGCCTACGACAATAACTAGGGTACTGGCCAACAAGAAACCTGGTATGTTTTTGTTTTTCGTTTTAGTTCTTTTCATTTTCTTAATTAATCATCGCTAGGATACCTTCTTTCTTTGCGCATAGGAGAGTTGTATAGGATACAAGAGACATAGATCAGCTGAGAACAAAGAGGAAAATGGAGGAAATTCGCGGGCAAAGGTGAATGTTAGGGCAAAAGGAAAAACTCAACCGCTAGTTGTCCAAGTGTCGTGTCAATTTGACTGGCGAGATTCAACCATCACATCAGTTCCCACCAATGTTTTAAAAACCGGATTGGACCGGCCGGTTGGACCGGTTCGACCGCGAACCGGTGTGTTGTCCAGTCCGGTTTGGTTATAAAAACCACCAATCCATTGAACCAGTGCGAACCGGAAAAACCGGCCGGTTCGACCGGAAACCGGTGACCGGTTGAACCGGTTTTTTTATTTTCTTAATATTTTTCAAAATTGATATTAATTTGTGCTTGATGGGAATTGATCCCTTGACCAATGTTAAGATATGATATATCTTATCCATTGGGCTACAAGAACTTTTTTGATATTTTATGAAATTTAAATA